>CM076577.1:1368770188-1368834482 GCA_034641835.2 Pinus albicaulis
TCCCACCGATCCTACGGTCAGCGCCTAATCGCTCTATTCCTCCGATCGCTGATCGCAAGCCTTTCTGCCTCTGCCCCGATTAAATCTCGACCGTCTGTTTCTTCCCAGATCAACAGGTCTGCGCTCAATCGCACCCCCGCCCGATCGCGATCGCATCTCTTTTGGTTTGCCTTCCGATTTGATCTCCGCCGTTGATCCTTCCGTCAGATCGGACGGCCTGCGCTTAATCGTATGACCCTCTCCGATTGCAATCGCAAACCTTTTGTGTGACCCCCGATTGCGATTGAGCGATTCAATCGCAGCCGTCCATCCTTGTGTAAATCCGACGGCCATCGCAAGCCCTTTTTTCCCCCTCCGATTACATCTCCACCGTTGATCTGTTCCGGATCGGACGGCCTGCATTCAATCGCTTAGTCCTCCCGATCGCGATCGCATTTCTGTTGGTCTCCCTTCCGATTTAATCCTGGCCGTTGATCCATTCAGATCCAATGGCCCAGATCTCGTCGCTCCCTGCCTGTTCTCCCGCTCCGATTTAATCCCAACCGTCTATCGCCCCGCCGATCCTACGGCCAGCGCTCAATCGCAATGCCCTCCCCGATCGCAATCGCAAACCATTTCGACTGTCCCCCGATTGCGATTGGGCGATTACATCATGGCCGTCCGTTCCCTCCATGATCTGACGGTCTTCTCTTTTTCGCCCTCCGCCACGTTGGGTCCCACTCTTACATTCGTTTCCGTTATATTTCATGTTTTTTGCATGTTACGCCCATTTTATGTATTGCCCCGCCGCTCAATCTCCACCGTTGATCTTTGTCCCCAGACCTAAATCTAACGGTCTGCGCTGCATATTATCCCCGAACCCTATTAATCATAAGATCTCACTGTTTCATTGCATTTTGTTAGCATTATAGTAAAGCCACCATTTCTCTGCCACGTGGCATCCTTTCCATTGTTTCTCCACTGTTCCGCCACCATTCCTCCGCCTCCATAGCATTTCTCCACCACTGTCCGGGCCCTGTGATAAGTTATTTCATCATGCAGGTAGTGCAGAGAGGCCTTTTCAGCCGGCCAGCGAAGCAGCAGTAGCAGGGTGTGAGAAGAATTCGAGCCTGTAATTGAAGATTAATGTTCTAATCCTACAGTCAAAGGATTCAAGCACAGTTTTAAGACTAAGGACGCACCAGCAAGTCATGATTGCGCCACCTAAAAGCAGAGCGCGTTTACTCCAGAAAGTACACCTTCCTACAGCGCCTTCTTGCCTTCTCGAGCATTTCAGACAGTCCGGCAGCATTAAAGAAGCATGGAGGGCCATGCAGACTTCCATCCAGTTCGTTCATTTCAACAGGGTAGAACAGAGGATCACAGACCCCTAGCGCAGACAAAGGTAATATCAGGGTTTTCCGTCGGCAAAGTGTTTTTCGTCTAGGACAAGGCATCCATACTGTTTTTATTATGCAGAATGTCCCTGAAGGATTTTTCCATCAAACTACAACTCAAAGACAGTCAGACATTTATGAGACAGACCCTCCTAGTAGCTTATCTTTTCCCGAATTCAAATCACCTGGAGTACAACGAGCCCAAAATGTCAAGATCAAATCTGAAGCAGATCGTTCTCTTACTAAGAGGAGAGCGAAATAAATATGCAGCATTCTCAAGCAGGATGGGCCTCGGCCCTGCATTCATTATTATGCTTAAATGTAACATTCAATGGGTACCTACCTCCTGAGTCGATTTGAGGATCATCCTTTGTTATAAAAGCACAGCAAGAACATTGTAAAGGGGTTGGTTGTTGTTGGTTTTATCAGCGAACTGCAAGCATTTTGTCCCGAGCCAAGTTTCCTGTGTAACAGTTGTATGATAGGCTGAGAAATATGATGTATTCAAGCTGAATGTAAAAGCTTTGGGCAGTGATGTACCTGATTGGTGTAGTGTTAAACATGATAAGCAATTTTCATTGGATCCTGATCTACAGCAGTTGGTGATGTTCTTCTTATCTCTGTGTTTATTTCCATTTCATTTCATGTTCTTCTGACTGACATCTGAATGCATGATATAAGATTTACCCTTGTTAGGTACCTTATATCCCAGCTCTCTCAGTCTTGAATGTTTTCTGCTCATATGTGTGTCTGAATATTTTTTTAATTGACTAAACCAGTGTAGTGGATGATTATTGCCTACTCTCTGATGTGCAAGTTGGTAAAATCAGTATTCAGATGTTTTTGTTAAGATTTAACTGAAAGAGGTTAGGAACATTGAGAGGTGTAAAGCCTGTCGCTGCCTCTTCATAACCTTCCCTTCCATATAAACCTTTTCAAGATCCCTCGTGTTGCCTATGGTTTTGTCCAAGCAGGCCTGGAGTTAAATGACCTCTGGCCTGATCTATAGACAAAATCGGATGGTTTCTCATCTTTCATTCTCATCACTTAGTGTTCCATCCCACCAATCAGTTTTTGAGATCCAAATGCTCTAGATGACTAGCCCAATTGAAGCTTACACATTGAACATAAGTAAATCCTTTCTTGACTCCATTTCCCAATGGCCTTGACGTTCCCTGAGTTATCTACCTTTGCCTAGGTTCCTTCTTTACCCATCCTTGTCTTATGACGAAATCTTCCTTCCTGATTCTCAACAACCAAACTCAAACAGTCAAACAAACAACCCTGAGCCTATAACTAGCCTAAAACCATAATTTAGAACTTCAAAGACATATACCAATCAGTCTAAGAGATCCAAATGCTCTAGATGACTAGCCCAATTGAAGCTTACACATTGAACATAAGTAAATCCTTTCTTGACTCCATTGCCCAATGGCCTTGATGTTCCCTGAGTCATCCATCTTTGCCTAGCTTCCTTCTTTACTCATCCTTGTCTTATGATGAAACCTTCCTTGCTGATTCTCAACAGCCAAACTCAGCAGATGACAAACAACCACAAAACCACTATAACTGGCCTAATACAATTTAGAACTTCAAAACCTTCCCTATCCTTTGATAATCATAGAGATCCTTCTGGACCTGGAGGCTGATCTAGTCTGAGAAAGTGGTTCTATGTAGTCTCATCTTTGATCTCTGTCAACACAGCCCAAAAACATGGAACCTAACCTCTACGGAGGATCCGAACCGTGCTCACACCCTGCCAGCTGTGCTGTCTGCATACAGTCTGACGGGCCATCGCCATGCGTCACATGATGCCTCGCCATTCCGAAGGTAGACCAATACATAGCTCTATGTACTGGTCATCTAAGTCTTGCCATCCCCGCTCTAAAACTCCAATCAGCAGCCCCTCACATCTACGACGGATGTCCTCCAGGAAGGCGGCCATGTCCTCATTCTGTGTCATTCTCGATCCAATAGCACCTGCAGTCCCTGCTACTGTAGGTCATCCCATATATCTGGCCGGTTTCACCGGAGCTATATCTGCATACCAAAAGTATAAGATTCAGTACCACATATACTATTCACAAACTTTAACATGCACATAAAATACTAGTTACTTGTCACTTACCATCAGGCCCCCATACTCGACCAGGCGAAAGTGGCAAGTCTGGATCTCCACAATAACTCATCCCACTATAGGGATATTCGTTTATGTATAACGGCATCTGATCCCAATGGGCAAATAACTCCGGTCGAAACACTTGCCTGACCGCCCCTCCTCCTCCTCTACACAGTAAGCGCCCCCAATGGCGCATCTTGGGTTCCCTCGGACCCCCATCTGGTAGCTGTACACGAGGTCGCAAGGTCAGGATCTTCTTGAAAAAGAAGGAGCACAACATGGTCCCATACGAGCAATCATGGTTTACTTGCCGCTTGCAAAGCGACAGCTGTCGTTTCAAGGACACCAACATCATTTGGGCCCACCCATAGTAGGTCCCACTCAACACTAATTCCACAACCATCATCTTCCCTCCAGTGATGTGATGGAGCGCCTGGCTGCCCAGGATCCGCAACATTGTTGCCACCACTGCACGGGTCTCTAACCTCTCTAAATTCCCAATTGGTATCTGAGTCCCTTTGACTTGGAGGCCTCGTCAACAATGTCTCTCTACAAACTCCATAATGTTACATCCCCGCGGTAACACTGGCTGTGTATTTCCCACTATCCCTAATGGTGGGACACCAGTCAAGAAATACAAATCTTGGACTGTCAACTTGATCCTGTGCCCCTGCACTATAAAGACCTCATGATCTGGATCCCAATAACTGACAATCCGGGGCAACAAGGGCTCCCCAGCTCTCATCAGAGGGTTCTCCAGAAATTTCAAAACCCCAAACTTGGCCAGTGCACAAAAAACACCTTGATCTGCTTGGATTTCCGACCGTAATGTACCCAAGTCTCTCTCTCTCCACTTGATCCGTAAATCTGCCATATTTTCACAAAAATGTCATCTTTGTCAGCATACAGATAATAAAAGCTACATTCAATTACACAACACCTGACTCTCAGCCCACAACAGCACTGAAATTACCTCCATCTGACAGGTCGCACTTTTTGGCAAAATCCTCGGACAGGTCACACTTTTTCAGGCCAAAACCTGCTTCCCAGGTCGTATTTTTTGGCCCAAATAGTGCGACCTGGCCGTGAATATGAGGGAGGGTCTGTTCCTGATATTTGGGACCCTAATCTAAACTTTCAATCCATCAAAAAGAAAGAGTAGGATTAGGCCTCTTACCTGCAACTGACGGATCTTGATTCCAATGGTCAGTTTGTTCGCTACGATCGCCGCAAGATTTAGGGCCTTCTCTCCTCTCCACATTCACCAAAGCTACATAAGAAAATGAATGCATTTGGAGGGAAAATGCCTTATTAGAAGAAAAACCCCTGATTTTTCTTTCATCCGCTGCGACCAAACCGTAGCCCCGTTTGACACACCATCTGCACCATTGGAAAGCTCTCACCGAGCACTCAAATGGGTATTTGTTAGTTTTTCATGATTTGATACCTCACTAGGACACATTTTCTCCACGAAGGGTCTATTCACCTCTCCTTCAAATCATATTTCCTTACTTACAACACTTGTATTTGGGGCACCACTTTGCCTCCATACTTGTCCTTGTTTGTGCTGATTTTCGTCATGAGCTACCCTCTTGTACTCATGTTTTTATGGTCCCCCATTGGACCTTTACTGTGTGGCAGCACCATCGAGTCGCCCTTGTTTAGAGCATCTGAGTTTAGTCATCATTGCATTCATGGAGTCTATCCTGAGTCCCTTTGTACCCCGCTATAGTCCTCCATCCTTCATTTCTTGGTCCCTCTCTCATGTCACACATGATAGCATTCAGTCCCACTGTCCCCTATCCCTCCTGATATTGTGTCAGTTGTTGCCAAGTCATCCATGCCTTTATGCTCTAACAAGGTAAGTCGTCCATCCGCTACTCAGTATCCCCCATTTCATCATAATCATTAGTGTTAGTTTTTCAGTCGCTCTACTATTTTCTCTCATGCCTTAGTTGAGGATCCCTTATT
Organism: Pinus albicaulis; assembly: GCA_034641835.2. NCBI lineage: Eukaryota > Viridiplantae > Streptophyta > Pinopsida > Pinales > Pinaceae > Pinus > Pinus albicaulis. The sequence continues at coordinate 1,368,775,655 of CM076577.1, forward strand.
GCCTCACCTATGGCAGACCTCCTTCTGTCGACATCAGCTCATTCACTCCAGAAGACAGGTTTAGAGGGCGGTGTACCTTGATTCCAGCTTCTCCACTTGTTCGGTGCCTCAGATCAGGCAAAGGGATTTCTCATTAACCTTTGACTTGATTGTTTCTCCACTCCAGCTCCTTTCAGCATGATCGAGATCCATATACTTGATGGTCTAGTGATGCAGTAGTAGCTATTGATGATTCCCGAGTGTGTGTGAGATGTCTCAACCCTCATGAGGGGGTGGCCCTGCAGGTAGCCCCCCCACATGCCCGGTGACCTCTTCATTGCAGCCTTCGATGCAACTCCATATATTTGATGATGTTGGCCTTAGCCACTTGCAACACCTCTTTGATTTGCATGTATCAGTTAGATTTTGCGAGCCCTTCCCCATTTATAGGGGGCATTTGGGTTGTATTTGTATCTCATGTACTCAGATATTATTGTATAAGTCCTGGCTGTTATCCCAGGCACAACATGTATGTGGGATTCCTCATTGTATTATTATCTGGCTCATGTTTATGCCGGTTGTACTTTATGGTTCGGTCCCTTGTTTATTGGACACACTATTCTTTTGTACTTTGTCTCGGCGGGCATAGGTATGCCTCCCCCGTCGCCTTTAGCATAGGTACCCTCTCATAAAAAGAGACTTGTTGCACCTGCAAGTCTCGTCTCCTCAGGGTCTAGTTCTTCAGCACACTCGTCTACCTTACATTTCTCTCTCTGACTTCCCTCTTGATGTCTGTTGATTGAGTTCTTACAACGTACTTCGGTCATACGATTTGCTCCTAACACTCGCACGCTGGGGGGCAATCTGTTACACCATTTTTTGGTCATATAACCTATTATCATTAGATGGACCCAAGTACACCATGTAAGACCAATTTTACCCTAAGTAAAATTGCTTTCACTATGTGAAATAACTTAGTAAAACACCTTTATTAAGTTGTTTATGGTCTAAACAGGAAACCCCAAAAGGAAATAATAAACAAATCTATATTTGTTTATATTTCCTCAATGAATAATTAGTTAAACATCAATTTAATTATTATTCCTGGTCATATTTAACCCAAAACAAGGAAATCAATTAAATAAATCCTTATTTATTTGATTATTTCCTAGGAATAAGTTATTTAATCCATATTTAAATAATATTCCTAGTTAAATTTGACTAAATCATTTATAAATAATTAAATAAATCATTATTTATTTAATTATATTTCCACCATTTCCTTAAAATAATAAATAAACCATTTATTTATTTATTATTTATAAATAAAGGATTTGACCCAAGTCAACAATCCTTTTCCCTCCAACAAATATAATAAAATATTCCTAAAAGGTGGTTCTAGAATTTGGTTAATAATATTTTATTCATGCACCAAGTTCTAGACTGCCCTAATATTTTGTTATAAATACCTTAATATTTTGTTATAAATAGAAGGGTTTTCCCATTCATTTTTCAACTTTCATTGCATATTAGATCACTCTGGATCTATACTCTTGGTCTGACTTTGAGCCATTATCATTGTCACATTCTCCATTATTTTCTTTGTGAGCTCCCTTTAAGTTATATGTTTGTCTGGGTTTTCTACACCAACAAGAGAGAAATTTTAGATCTGAAATGCTAAGGACTTTCAAGAACCCATCCCATTGAGGAGAATTGGAAACACCTTTCTTGTTTTCCTCTCAGGTGCCCTTTTCTTGTTTTCCTCTCAGGTGCCCTTTAATATAAAAAATTCTTTCAAAAATATTGTTCTTGTCTTGTCTATTGGATCCATGGAGAAAAACTTCATTTTTACTGCTTAATGTCTTTTTATGCATAGATCTAGATTTGTGTAGCTTTGTTTGGATCAACTAACTGCAGATTTGAAGATATTGGCAGCCATAATTGATGTTAGGGCTATTTGTTATGTGTAGCTAAAGTGGTATTTTTCCGACAAAAGATTCATACTAACAATAACCATGATTCATCAAGTTTGCGTAGGTGACATGCTTCATCCTCTTCTTTCACTATATAGACATTACTTTCTATTAGAACACCTTTAATCAAGGACTTTCCGGTGGTGCTTGATCTTACTTCACAATATTGGGCTCTAAAAATGACTTCATAGCCTTTATCACACATTTTAATGACACTTAGTAGATTTTCTTTCAGCCCATCAACAAATAGTACATCTTTGGCCTTTCCTCTTCCATTATCCAGACTGACTGAGCCTTTTCCTTTGATTTTCCCTGCTTTATCATTGCCGAATGTTACATTCCCAGATTTCTTTTCATCAAAGGTTACAAACTTGCTTCGATCTCCAGTCATGTGCTTTGAGCATCCACTATCCAAATACCATTGGTTTTTTTGATCTTCAGCTATTAGAGCCAGGTCACACTTATTCAACTTATTTTTCCACTGCATGCATCCTTTTGCATGGTACCTTCCCTGAGAGGATGGACCACATTCTCTGAGAGGAAATTTGTGACACTTGGGCCCGATTTTATGGCAGTCAAAGCATTTGATTATGTTTTTGAATGAATTATGTACATGAGTGAATTCTCCATTGTTCATCCATCTCCTTGAGTTTCCATACATTAGCTTTTTTCCATTCATTTTGCACTCCTTGGCTTTATGGCTGAACTCCTTACAGTAAAAACAATACCCATAAAAACAATTAGCGTACCTGATGAAGGGTTCTCTTCTCCATTTGTTTTCTTGAGGTAGTCTTTTCAATTTGTGCATCCTTTTCTGGTTGGAATCGTTTCTCTTTTTATGACAGTATGCAGCAATATGTCCCAGTTTGTGGCAGGCATAACAAGTGACCATTTTCATAAGGGGGAAGAATATCCTTTGATAGCTTCCAAATTTTATATATTTAGGAGTATATGAGCCTTTTTTAGTTGACTGTTTATTTATTTCATTCTTTGTCATTTGAGGTTACTTCTTGTTTCTGTTTACTTCATTGCAGGCTTCTACTTCTATAGGAACCTTCTGGGTTGCTTCACTGTCCTTAACAGCTTTTACAAAAATGATATTTCTATAATCTTCTTCCTTGGACTTACTTGTTTCTCCTTTGTAGCCTATCCCAGTCTTTATCAAGGGAGATCTTTGAGCATTTAGAATTTTATTCAACTGTTCAGAGCTTGTCATTTGAGAAGAGTTCATTGACAATTTCCTTTGGGAGTTTTCTAATTTCCTTCTTAAGCATACTACTTCTTCCAATTTCTCTTACTTCTAAATTTTATCCTCAATTTGCTTAAGTAGAGTGTCTTCTACCTTCTTGGCTTCTTCAAGCTCTACTTTCAACTGAATGAGGTCTTCTAAATTTTGTTCTTCTCTTACATATTTGAGGAGAATGTCTTTCTGTTTTCTGCACTTTAGTTTAAGTCTGTCTATTTCCTCCAGGGCACTTCTTAGCTCCCCCTCTAGATCAACTTCACCTTCTTCCTCATCTTCTGGAAGGAATCCTTCAAGCTCTTCCTTGGCCATCAATACAAATTCATAGGTTCCCTCTTCATTGGAGGATTCATCTGAGCTTTCATATGCACTACTATCTTGTTGAGCATAAAATGATTTTCTATTGAATCTCTTCCTTTTCTGCCAGTTATTCGTTTTGGTTTGCTCTGTTTCTTGAGTGTGATTCTTTGTTTTCTTATGAGTACACTTAGAAGCATAGTGCCCAACTCTTCCACAGTTAAAGCATTTAAATGGAAGTTTACCTTTATATTTTCCTGAGCCTCTATCCAATTTTCTGACAAATTTGGCCTCTTCTTCATCAGAGCAAGAGCATATATCTTCTTTTTATTCTTTTTTATTTTCTGTCTTAAAGGCTGCCTCCTTCACATTTGACTTCCTCTGTGGCAGTCTCATCTCATAGGCTGTTAGGTTTCCAAGTAATTGGTTCATGGTCAGAGTTTCCCAATAAATTTTTTCTTCTATGGCAGAAACCTTGGGGTTAAAGCTGGATGGTAAAGATCTTAGAATATTTTGAACAATTACACATTCTTTTATGGTTTCTCCTAGAGCTTTCACGTTATTCACAATTTTTGCAACCCTTAAGAAGAAGCTGGCAATGTCTTCATCATCATTCATTTTTATATTTTCAAACTGAGCTCTATAGACTTGTATTTTGGCTATCTTCACCTTTTTGTCTCCCTCATGGATTCTTTCTAATGTATCCCATATTTCTTTGGCAGTCTTGTTGTGCATTACTTTGATAAATTCTGCCTCACACAGTCCACTTAAGAGAGCATTCATGGCTTTTGCATTAGCTACAAAATCTAGTTTGGCATCTTTCTCTAAGTCAGACTCCTTTGGGGCATATCCCAATTCGACAACAACCCAAACTTCTATTCCTAGAGACATTATGTACGTCCTCATTCTTATTTTCGAGAAGGCATAATTCATACCGGTGAACAAAGGGGCTTTATTATTTGAGCATCCTTCTAGAATAGCCATCATGGGGACCTAGGATCTCCTTCCAGTTGTTAAACTGATACAGAAGGAACCGGCTCTGATACCAATTGTTGAACCCTTGGTTGAACTGAGGGGGGGGGGGTGAATCAGTTTAATGCAGTCATGTTCTTATTAAACTTTCTTTTATACTCATTCACATCCTCATTTTGTGATCAACTTAATAAACAATTGAACAACAATCTTAATAAGTGAGCAGCAGGTATTAAGTAGAATAAATACAAAGTATCAACACATAATCATCATGCATATAGACAACAGATATAAGTGGAAACCCATAAGGGAGAAAACCACATCTTATTATTGTTGTGATGCAAAGGCAAGTTCCAACTCCATCTCACCACTGATTTTATGTAGGCTCCTACCTATAGGAGGCTACAACCTCAATTTTGCAAGCTACAAACTGCAAGGAAGCTCCAACTCCCATCTATTTTCTGCAGGCTACAACCTACAAGAGGCTCCTACCTCAACCAGCTACAAATGATATCTATCAAGCTACAAATTGATATGGAAGCACCCACTTCCTCACTCTTTCAAAAAAAATGTTGATTTACCTGGATATCAGCTCTGTTCTATTCCTTCTTCACTGTTTTCCACCAGTCTTCATATCTGCCTTATATCATCTCTAAACCTTCACAGCTTCTCTATCTTCTCCTCCTTCTTCTTACCCTCTCTGCCTCATTTATCCATTCTCTAGCCTCTCTATGCATATCTATGTGACATCATTTATAGAGATTACCTTATGACTGTTTGTATTCCATAGGGAATTTGAAGTGAATAGGTATGGCTCTTTGCCCTCCACCTTCTCGTTTTCTTGCCTAGCACATTCGGAAAAATATAACAACATGTATACATTTCAATATTACAGTGGGGTATTTCTTTGCCCACGGAGACTTGCCTTTTCATTACAAACAATATAAAATTAATTAAAACATTTACATTTACATTTGCAACAGATATATCTCATTAACCCTTTCAATTCTTGGCTCACTATATGTTTTTATTTTCTGTTGTTGTAGTGTAACAGTTCTGCATACTCTCCTACTTTCTATGCATGTAGAATGAATTTCCCAAATTATGTTTTAAATTTGGCAGCTTTATCAATGTGGAAGATTTCTTCAACCTTCATGGTTCCAACCATAGCCAAAATCTACTTTGCAAACTTACCATATGAAATGATCTTGTTAAACCCTTCGAAAATTATCACGTTTAACTGTCGAAAATGAATAATTGAAGCCTTTTAACCAATTTTCAAAACTTCAAGATTAAGGTCGGAGCTCAACACTTTGATAAAACTCTGTTAAATAACCCTTTCAGAGACAATATTAAAAATTTAGGGAATGTTATATAATTACGCTTTAAGAAAATTTTAAACCCTCTCTCGTCGATATAATGATAGACATTTTTAAGACTGTAATTAACCTTTCAGGCCCACTTGACGAACTCTTTCTATCCACCAATGCGATGAATTAAACAATGGTTATAAAACCATTGAAATACCCCACTTTATGATTTTTAAATCAACGATTCGGATTTCAAATAAACCCAAATGTAAACTTTAGGTTTTCACCTTATGCAAATGTGAATCAATATTTGCATTTACATAACCCAATGCAAGTTCAATTCTTATAATTACCAGCTCACTTTGAAATTAGGCCTCGGCTTTTATTAAGATTCAACGTATTAAGAACTGGCCACAACATGTCAACACTTCATATGCGTTGAACCATATGGACATTTCAATTTAAAAGTTCGACCTCTGTTTAGAACTCAAAGCACCACACATATAAAAACAACCTTCTCGGCCTACCTATTGACCATATAACTGAACCCTCACAAACAATGTAAAATCCCGAACTTCAAATAACACTCGGACCCACAGGGTTTCTTACCTTTGCGTTAACATCTCCGCAGCTTTGATTGTGAATGCGCTTGGATCTATTGCCATCATCATCGAACCATAGTCACATTATTTTCATCACAGAGCTTTAGCACACAAATATTTTGCGAAACTCGTGGTTTTTAAAAACCACCTCCACCTTACGTGTCAAGTGCTGAATGCTATCGCATTTTTTTTTCATATTTTTCTTACCATTCTCAAGGAATGCGAGACTGCTGGTTTTGACCCCTGAAACCGCCCTTATTACTCAACACTTCCGGTTCCTTTTTAACTCGGGGTTTCACCCAATTCTTCAGTGCCTTTATTATATATAAACTCCGCCTCGCTCTTGCTTGTTCTTTCTTCACCACCGTTCCATTGACCCACAGTTTCATGCTCTCGGTTCCATATGAACACAATTTCAATTCTGCCTTTGCTGCTTACTTATCTTCAACCACGCTGTTGTCTATCCATCGAACCCATTCATCAATCCTTCCAAAGCTAATGCACCCAATGCAAAACTTGAATTGAAACCCAAGTTTAGTTCCTCATTTCACTGTGTGGATATTCACAGTGCTGATCTATACGCCCTCTCCAGTATACGCAAATATCTATTGCATTCAACATGAAATCAACATTAATTAACATCGATGCTTTCCCCCAATTAGGAACTACACCCTCAATGGACCATTAATACAACCAAAGTCAATATAACCAATGACTGAATTAACTTCCTCAATATGATCGATCCTTCAGTGATCGATCTTTCTCAAATTTATATCAATTCCCTATTTCACACAGAGTCACTATTTCAGCCTTTAACACAGAGTTTCCCACTTGCTCATAGAACTCAAACATTAATCATACAGAATACTTCACATAGAATTTAGAAATGAATTCCTCATCAATACATACAAATTAAATCAATTACAAAATCCCTCTTAGTCCTGGCCAGATATCATGTCAATGGCCTTATTTTACAAATTGGCCATAGGCTTGACAAACAAAACTCTGGTTGTCCTATTCTACTCCTGTCTGTAGATCTGCTACTTCTTCTTCTTTTCTCCTTTGAATGATAGTCCAGGTGTTGCCCATGTCTTCTCCTTTGCCATCAATGACAATATTTCCAACACTTTAACGAATATTTTAATATCGACTTCAACTCATTATCTAGGGACTTGATCCAGGAACTAGTGGTACCTTGGAGCTTGCAGACCTTAGTGGAAAGATTCCTTGTGATCAATAAATATGGGTTTACCTTATTGAATCTTAATCGATCGTTTCTACAAATGTTCGAGATTATCTCATTTATTCACACTTAGTGGATTGTGCTAGGTTCATTAGGTTCCATTTCCATCATTGATGTGTCCCTTCATTTCTATTAACAATATAAATTAATAACTGATAATCAAATGATTTCTACCATGCTCAATAACAACTCAATTATTTTCATGTTGTAGATATGTACCATCAGGTTCGTATATGACACCCTTCACAAGCTACATTGGAGTTACGTATCATTTTATGTACTTTGAGGAGGACTCTAGAACACTTCTCTTTTATGTGTCCATAGTCCTACTGATGTATGCAGTGAGATATATCCACATTGTATTTTCTAGTGGTTATGATATTTTGGTTTGTCACATGAATCCATTATGTATCTCTCATGGCCATGTAATAAAATTTCATGGCGTGGATCTACAGTGTGTAGTTGGCAACCATGTTCAGTTTCTCTTTATGCTAAGCATGGGTATTCCTGATTCATAGTTTAATTTATTATGATTAATACCCAAGTGTTAGCGTTATTTTGATTTAGTCATTTGGTCTTCACTCCTTACATGAATTTTGAGCTACATGTTTTAGTAATGCATTTACACCATTCATTTCTCTTCTAACATCATGCATTAGGGGGCACCATTTATAACCCTATTTTCCACTCCACTATAGTGAGAGAGACCTTAGTTCAACATACTCAATTGTTGGCTAGAAAGCATCTCCTTTCACCCTTGTTTTTACTTATATGGTTTTTGACACATAAGGGAGTGATCCAAGGTGTATATGTATGCCAAAAAATCCCCCTTATATACTATAATTTTAAACACCTTTGAGCAGGTCAGTTCTCATATATGGTATACTTATGGGTTCACAAGACCTTTGAATGTTATGAAAGGAAAATGTTTCAATGGAAACAAATCTAGTTCAAAGTAACCCACCCCATGCTAGTGTAATTTCCATATGTCATAGATATCTCATTAAACAAAAATATATTCATATTCCCTTAATCCTTACATTGAACTAACCTTCAAGATCCATTACTATGCATAGTCCACATAACAATGTTGCCTTCAATCAACTTTATCAACAATCGAGCCTACTAGAGACTATCCCATCTAGGGCTTCATTAAATATGTCATAAGTGCTTGAACATCTTGAATTTGACCATGCTAGGGTTTCATATATCATATCTCAAGACTTTTCCATAAACCAGGGTTTCTCTCAAACCCTTACGCACTAACTGCCTAGGGTTTCCTTTATACTGTAGAATTATTTAAGGTGTTCACCATCCTCTTATTACTACCATAAAAGAGTCTACACAAATTTTCTTCAGCCCAAACCTGATACCATGTTAATTTTTGAAAGGGCTATATTGTTATTTTCTTTGATAATTTCATTTCTTCATTAACAAATTAAGTTCACCCCTGAACATCATGACAATTTTCAGTTTTACATTATTATTCATTAGCATATGCAACTATCTATAGAGAACAATATCACCATCATCAATGCAGTGGAACGTAAAGGAACAATAGAAGAAAAACATGCACATATAGAGACACCAGGATTGGTCAGAGACCAGGGGAAAACCCTTGCAAATACTTCTTCTTATAGATTGTCATCAAATGATTCTACAAAAGAGAGTGAAATGATCCATATCTTCACAACAACTAGAACATCCATGAAATGAACCTAGACATGCTTGTATTCAAAACCATAATTCTGAGGACTGTAATGTACAGTCATTGTCTGTAGCCTACTGCTGAACACTCTTGTCACTAAGTGAAATCTTCAGAGTAATGAAGTTTCATCTTTTAGTCCCAGATGCATGGAGGAGTTTTTTGAGCGATTATGGTAGTCCTAGATGCTCCCTGGTAAGTTGTTTGTGTGCGTCTAGGGGGAAAATATACTTATATATGCCTCAAACCCCAGACACACCCTTCAGGCTACTGTGCGAGTGTCAGAGTCTACCCAGATGCACCCTTGATCACTTTGTGCATGTGTTTGGGGACCATACTACCCAATCCACTTTAGAAACCCTAGAAGCTCCCTTTAGGCTACTATGTGAGGGTCTAAGGCTTCCCAAATGCACCCTTGACCACTATGTTTGTGTGTTCGAGGTCGAGAATGCTTAGTTACGATCCAACGCTCAAGAAACAAAATCCATGGATTCGTGCGAGCTTCAACCTTGTAGTTTCGGACACTTGTGTAGGAATTTATAGGGTAATTTCCTTAGATCAAAAAAAAAAGGTCACCACTCACAAACATATCACAAATCAGTACACCAGTATTATCACCTAGTTAAAACCCTTGAAGAGGGAAATAGTCCACGACCTGAGCCAATGTGGCCACTTCAAGCGATTTATTAATATAAAATAAAAGTTACATATGTTTCTCTCATAAACGGTTACCAGAAAAATGACCCTCATTTCTATTTAAATAGAGATCATGGACCAATCGGATGTTAAGCCACAGATCAAGTGTCGTTAATACCAAGGTGAGAGTGAACCGTCAGATCACTATAAATTGTAACTGTCAGATTATAAGTTACAAATGCACACAGTAAAGAAACACACTTTACCCAACTCTACACTAGACTAAGTTATTCTTAACTATTTCCTATGTGTCGGAATATCCTAACACCCCCCCTTAAGAACAACTTGGGATAGGATTGAAGGATTTACAAAGGTGACACAAAAGGAGCCTATATCCTATGTGTCGAAATATCCTAACATCCCCCCTTAAGAACAAATTGCGATAGGATTGAAGGATTTACAAAGGTGACACAATAGGAGAAGGAAGGAGGAATTAGAGCCTGTTCCCCCTTAATGATAAATTTCTTGAACTCCGAGCATGGATCAAAGTTTCGTAAACTTTGCTTCTATGAGAGCCTTTGTAAAGATATCAACTACTTGATCATTGGTTAGACAATACTGCACTTCAAGAACACGATCATGAATGAGCTTTCTAATGAAGTGTATGTGGATTTCAATGTGTTTCATATGCTGATGTTGAATTGGAGCTTTACATAGCTGAATGGCACTCTAATTACCACACCAAAGTGTAGTTGGATGCTGCTGATGAAGACCAAATCCAGATAGGATCTGATGAAGTGACATGGCTTCCTTGTTGGCTTCAACTGCACCACGATACTTACATTCTGCTGAAGAAAGAGAGATGGCTCTTTTTTTCTTACAAGACCAAGTAATTAGTCCTAAACCAAGAGTGAATACATATCTTGTAGTAGACTTTCGATCATCAGGGTCACCAGACCAATTAGAATCAGTGAAACCAATCAATATTGGAGATGCATCTGCACTATAATGAATCTTGAACTGAATTGTACCTCGAATATATCGAATTATTCTCTTACCTTCTTTCAAACGACTTTCATGAGGTTGGTGCATAAACCGAGCGACAAGACCAACATCAAAGGAAAGGTCATGACGGGTATGGGTTAGATTCAAAAGTTTACCAACAAGTTGATGGTATAAGGTAGCATCAACTTTAGGGGTAGTACAAGTGACTGAAAGCTTGACTCTAGAATGAAAGGGAGAAGGGGTTGGCTTACAGTATTCCATGTGAAAGTGGTGTAGAAGATCACAGGCGTACTTGGACTGAGAGAGGGTAATACCTTCTTTGGATTGCAAGACTTGAAGACCAAGGAAATAATGCAAGTGTCCTAAGTCTATCATTTAAAACTTCCTTTTGAGGCTATAATTGACATGTTTTATATGGTTTGGATCACTATCAGTAAGGATAAAATCATCAACATAAAGAACAAGGATGGTGAAGGACTTACCCACTTTCTTGGTGTAGATAGTGTTGTTAGAATGACACCTATAAAAGCCATTATCTAATAGAAATCTATCCATTTTGGCATACCAAGATCGAGGAGCTTTTTTGAGACCATAGAGATATTTCCTAAGGCAACAAACAAGGCTAGAGTCATTTTTGATAAATCCAGGGGGTTGTTCCACGTAGATTTCTTCATGCAAATCTCCATGTAAGAAGGCAGATTTAACATCCATCTGATGGACTTCCCATTTAAAGGAGACAGCAAGGGAAAGAACAAGGTGGATAGAATTCATTTTGGAAACAAGGGAGAAGGTTTCAGTATAGTCAATTCCTTAAACTTGTGAAAATCCTTTAGCAAAAAGACGAGTCTTATTTCTATCCATTTTTCCCTCTGGTCCAAATTTTGTTTTGTACACCCATCTACTTCTAACAAGTTTTCTTCCTTTTGGAAGAGGAACAAGATCCCAAGTATCGTTCGCTAATAAGGAATGATATTCTTCATTCATAGCTTCATCCCAATCTAGATGACCGAAAGCTTCTTCAAAGGTTTCTGGATTAGGATTTTTTGGAACTTGAGCCAATAAAGAAAAGGCTATTTCAAATAGAGAATGTGTACATCGTCGATCTGCAGGGTCACCTGCAAGAGAACCTACTGCATCCCGAGTAGAGTAGACCCATCTTGGAATATGTGGAGTAAAAGGAATAATTTCAAGAGGTGGAGGAGGATTGTCATCCTCGTTGTCATCATCTGAACTAGAAGGAATGCTATTAAAAATAGAAGAGAGAGAGAGAAGTGGCACATATGTTGAATCAGGCTCGCAGGCCAAAGGTGGCACACCCGCCGAACTAGGCTCACAGGCTGATATATTTTCATCAAATTTTACATCTCTTCTAATGATTATATTTTTTGATTTTGGTTGAAGAAGTCTATATCCTTGACATCTTCAAAATATCCAACAAAAATGCATTTTTCACTCTTAGGTTCTAAGGCTTTATGTTTTGCATCTGGAATATGGGCCCAAACATCACTTCCAAAAACATGAAAGTGACTTACATATGGTTTGATTGAGCTCCAAGCTTCTTTTGGAGTTATATTCTTTAAAACCTTAGTAGGAGTGCAATTTACTATGTATTTTGCATAGTTAATTTCTTCTGCCTAAAAATTGAGACCAAGTCCTTTAGATTGAAGCATACAATTAGTCATTTCTTTTAAGGTGTGATTCTTCCTTTTAGCTACACCATTTTGTTGTGGAGTATAATGAACATTATGTTGCAATTGAATGCCATGCTCAGTGCAGAAGTTGATAATTTTTTTGTTAACATATTCTCCTCCATTGTCTGATCTTAAATTAAGAATTGGATGTCCAGATTATTTCTCAACAAAGGCCTTAAAGGCCAAGAACATGTTAAAAACTTAAGAAGTATACCCAAGTGCATCTGGAAAAATCATCAATGAAAGTTAAGAAGTACTTGCAACCAGAGAAAGAAAGAATAGGAAGTGGACCACATAAATCACTGTGCACAAGCTGCAAAGGGGCTGAAGCGTGCCAAGAGGCATGTTTGTCAAAACTATCCCAATGATGTTTTTCGAGTACACATCCAGAGAAAACACCATCTCGACAAGATACCATATGAAGACTCGTCACCATATTTTCCTTAAATAGAGTTTGAAGAGAGAGATAGTTTAAGTGACCAAATTGCTCATGCCAAAGTTTTCTCACTTCATCATTATGAGAAACAAAACAAAGGGAAGACATGATGACCCAAATTTGTCAAACTTATACAACCTTGTGGAATCATCAGCAATGCCAGTAGCTAAAATATGTCTAGGATCTTTGAGGTCCTTGATTACAACATCATGAGGTGAGAATTCTACTATTTTCCCTTCACCTGAATGCGTTATCTGATAAACAGATAGAAGGTTGCATGACAAGGTAGGAACACATAGTACACCATTAAACTGGCCATTATCTACATGAATGGTTCTAGATCGTACAACACTAAGATATCTATCATCACCAACATAAATATGTTTGGTGTTACAATCATTTAAAGAAGAAAACATGGCTTTATTTTTGGCCATGTGATAAGAAGCTCTAGAATCAATGAGCCACTCATGAGAATGAGAAGAAGAAGATACATTTAATACATAACCTGATCTTGATGCTTGACAACCACAAGCAGAAAATGCCATTCCTAAAGATGAAGGTGAAGAGTGCTCCAAATTGATGTTGTGCTTCTTCAGTGCTACTTCTAAGGCTTCCATCTTTTTAAAACATTTGGAATCTATATGGCCATCACGATTACAAAATTTGCAATGTCTATCTATCTTCTTCCCTTTGTTTTTTTTTCCTTATCATTTTGGTGAGTTGCTTTTTCAGTTTGTGGCTGAAATTTCTTAGGACCCTTGTTTGGTTTCATACCATAATTTTTAGGATATTGCTTCTTAGGATTCTTTTGATATGATTCTTGTTGGGCTGCTAAGGCTTTCTTAGAAGCGTTTCCAGATGTGATAAGACCAAGGTGTAATATTTTTTCTTGTTCTCTTATTAAAGAACCGCAAAAGGCATCAAAAGAGGAGTTCTTGTAGGTGGCTCCTGAAGAAATGATGGCTTCCCTAGTGGAATGGAAGGTGGAAACAAATACAGAGTATGCAAGGCCAAGCTTAGCAAGAATGCAATAGATGAGGCTACCATCTTCCTTTTTGACCTTACAACCTTTTAAAATAAGTCTAAGGGTCTTGAATTTGGACAAAAAATCTTCAATAGAGGAGAAATTATTGGGGTCCAAACTAAGCAACTCATTTTCAAGCTGGTGGGCCCTGATTTGAATTTGAATGCCAAAGACAGTATTTAGCTTTTCCAAGGCTTCATGAGGGGTGTCAATATCAAGGATATGAAATCAAAGATCTTGAGCAATGGAAATTCCTATAAACCCTCGTGCTTGATCTTGTTTATTTTCCCATTAGTGACTTTATCATCATCGGAAGGTTTAGTTCCTTGTCATGTGGCTATTCTATAAAGCCCTTTAATTCTAAGTATATCTACCATGTGAGGTAGCCATTGGAAATAATTGGTGTTGTTAAGAATAATTGGGCATGCACTTTCCATTTTTTTTAAAAACCTGAAGCTAAGAAAAGTTGAAACTAACTGCTCCAATGGAAAGAACTCGAAAAATTAGGCCGATTAAAAAAAAATGGCTCGAGAAACGGCTTCTGGGTGAAGAATTTATGTCTCTTGAAAAAACTGAGTTATAGATGTCGAATAGTTACGAGAACGGTTTGAAATTTGATGATGAAGTTCAACTTTAAAAAAAAAATCCCGCCCCTTTAAGAATTTTTTTTTACGAAAAGAAGCTTGAGAAAGAGACTTGAACCCAAGACCTCTATTCTCATAAACTAACTCCTCACCAAGTGAGATAGTAAAATGATTATGTAATTGTTTGAAAGGAGGAAGGGGTTTGTTTTTTAAGTCTTTGGTGTGTGTGTTTTTTCCTGCACAAAAAAAACAAAAATCCGAGAAAAAAAAAACAAAATGCAATCCTTATCGCAGAACGTTAGATTTTTGGTTAGCCTTATCAACAACTATCTATTTTTTCACTATTTCTGATTTGTTGAGATCGCACACAACGCAAAGCAAAGAGAATACACAGAGAAGAGGGTATAGATCTGGAAAATAAATAAAACCTAAAAAGTGAAATAAACATAGGGAACCGAAATAAGTAAAACTATTAACAAATATAACTACAAAACATATAATTTATACCTCTAGATCTAAACTGACATCACTTGGGTAATCAGAAAACTTTTCGCATGAAACGAAAGGAATTCCTCACTGTAATAGATGCTCCGGACATAACAGAGCAGTTTCCCAGGCCCTAAAATTTTCATAAATAGTAGATCTAGAAAACGACAGTCGCATGTAGTCAAACCGGCTTTGGATTTGGATCAACAACAGATGCGTCCCTCAAAATAGCTCTGATACCATGTAGGAATTACAGGGTAAGTTCAGTAGATCAAAAACCAAAGGTCACTGCTCACAAACATATCACAAATCAATACGCCAGTATTATCACGTGGTTAAAACCCTTGAAGAGGGAAACAGTCCAAGGCCTGAGCCAACGCGACCACTTTAGGCAATTTATTAATATAAAGATAAAAGTTACATATGTTTCTCTCATAAACGGTTAACGGAAAAATGACCCTCCATGCTCTTTAAATAGGGATCATGGACCAATCGGGTGTTAACCCATGGATCAAGTTTCGTTAATACCGAGGAGAGAGTGAACTGTCAAATCACTACAAATCGTGACCATCGAATTATAAGTTACAAATGTACATAGTAAAGAAACACACTTTACCTAACTCTACACTAGACTAAGTTATTATTAACTATTTCCTATGTGTCAAAATATCCTAACACCTTGTGCGAACTTTCTCCGTCATACCTATGTGAACCAAGAAAATAGAATATAAGAGTAGATGGCTTGATCAAAATGTGTCCAAATGAGCTTCAGGTCTCTTCTATTTATAGGATTTCATGAGGTTCCACTTAATGTTGAGGTCGACTTGTCCAATTGTACATATCCATAGGGCCGACCTGATCCAATATACATGAGTGGGAACATAAATTCAAAAACCAAATTCTTCTTGTCCAAATGAGGTGATCTTTAGGTCTATTTTTGTCCTCTAGAAAAGAGGAATTTATTGCAATTATTATCTTCTTCATATGATTTTCCAAAGTGGAATTTGATCAAAGTTGCATAATTTTAACAAACTCATGTTTCATGATGCACTATTATCATATGTGTACTTAAGGAATAAGCATACTTGGAGCTACCTCAGGGCATTGAGGCACTTAATAAAGAGACTTGTGACTGCAGTTTGAAGAAATCCCCATATGGATTCTATCAAGTCCCCCGTGCTTGGTATGCTTGGACTGATGGACATCTACTATGGATTCCAACCTCTCTCCAACGTTGAAGGTATGTCTTTGATATTTGGTTTTATATCCTAATAATTTATTTCTGAAAAAATAAGATCATATCATCATTCAATGCCAAAGGAAGTTGGCCTTTAAGCCCAAGTGATTAAGTTCTTGAAATTAGAAGTGTAATAGAAAGATGATGAGGACTTCCTTATCAAGAAGTATGTTGTCAGAGACTTGGCATGATGGATTACACTAAATCAGTTGAGAGACTCCTCTTCAGATTAATTTTTTTGGGATCTCATGATAAGGAGGCAACCAGATGGATCCTTGCATTGTAGTGTGTACCTTGAGCCAAATAGAGCCTGTACATGTATATTGGGATGTTGCAAAGCTAGTATTCAGATACCTACATAGATAGAGACAATGTTGTGACTGCAGAGATATTCATATTCCAAGTGAATCAATAGTGTTAATAGGAAGAACACATTAAGGTGTTGCTTCAATATGGGTCTTACTTTGATTTCTTGGTTGAGAAAGTAGCAGACTTCCATTGCACTCAATCTATTAGTGGTCGATCATATTGCAAGTAATGTAACTTCAAAATCTATTCACATGATTTTCATACATGGTGCCACTGATGGAAAATTAAGCCTCCAACACAGGGGGATCGACGAGGCTCTAAAAAAGAGGGAGTAGTGAGGCTCCATCATTGACTTGTTGCAGATTGAAGCAGTGAGGCTTCAACAAATGAGCATATTCCAGACATTCTCTCCAAGCCTTTGTCGAAAGTGAAGTTCATATTCTTCAAAGAGTGGCTTGGTGTTCAGGAGAATGTATCCTAATCAAGAACATTGAGCATATTGTTTCCCCTTTCTTTATGACTATCCATGGACTTGGTGAAGTGGGATGTGAAATGAGGCTCTCCCTCCCTGAGAGGGAACACTACTAATCGAGAAAACTAAGCATATGCCTTCTCATGTATTTATGATTGGCCATGGACTTGGTGAAGGGGGTGAGAAGCCACTCATGGGTGTGAGGGAAATCCTTGAAGTCATGGACTTGGCTAAGTACATTCCCCAGTATGCATCCTACCTACAAGTCACCTTCATCTCATTACTGACTAAGGGCCACACTGAGGTGGTTGAGCTTGTCAGGATTGCCACCCATCTAGCTAGTGTGTGAGAATACTTAGGTGTGTGTGATATTTACCAAATGGCAGGCGTGCCTACCATGGACTTGGTTATGGTAAATTGATCTTCCCTAAGTATTGCATGCAAGTGTTCTACCACTTGATCGATGAGGATCAAGTTAGGATATGGTCAGTTAGTGGACATAGGGATTGAATGATCTCTACCAAGTCCATTTATGATTGCCATGGACTTGGTTATGGTAGATTGATCTTGCTTACTGTCAATGTGGATCATTCTTCTTCTTATATGGATTGATACATCATTTTTCAATTGATATGAAGACATGAAGCTTGACTTGGAGACCTGTAGGGTTTGGATGATCTTTACCAAGGTCATTTATGACTTCCATGGACTTGGTTGTGGTAAATCGATATCCCTTACCATTGTTTGTGGATTATTCTTATTCTGTGAGGTGAGATTAGATGGGATGAACTTCTCTTATGTTGAGACATGTGCATCTAAGATGAAACACATTTTTTCAATGGGAAGAATTTTGGGAGGGTTGAGAGGCATAGCAAGGAGTTGGACCAAGGTTGCAATACCCTATACATATAATGGAGTTTTTAAGTGGCTTGGAGGATGCATTTGTGGGTTGGTCATGGACTGTACATATGCCCTAACAAGGTCGAGTTACCTCAGGGAATAGCCATAGAAACGAGCCATAAAAAAGTTGATATGATGTCTAGAACAATAGAAAATTGAGGATTTACCTTGTAGGACAACGTAGAAGGAAGGGTCTTGTAGCAAAGGAACATCATAGGGTTTAAAGATTTTTTGAGGCCAAGTCAGGAACTTTTGGGTGCCCTACGAGGGGCCAAAATATTTAGGTATACACACAAGAGTCAAGGAGTATCTCAGGGCTAAATCAAGACGTCTTAAAGGTATGTGTTTTCTTCTTTCATGTTGATGGATTCTAGATGTTGTAAGTATAGTTTGGACAAACTTAAATGGTAGCTAATGTATAGTTTGTAGGGTTGGTTAAAAGAGCCTGTAGTTCTGTCCATTGTGAATGACAATATGTGTCCTTAGAATAGTGATATATGACAAAGAAATATGCAAGTGAATCCTATCTTTTTGACAAATGAGATTCCTATTCTTTTTACATATACATATGGCAGTGATACCTATGTTCATGTAAATGAAATATTGGCAGCTATCTTCAATGATACACGTTCTTATGACAGTGTTGGATGGCATTATCTCTTGTGCTTATGACACTATTGGATGGCAACAACTCTTGTTCTTATAAAAATGATATATGACAATTATACTTATGTGTATGATGACAATAATATTTGATAGTGATATGACCATGACTCATAATAGTGGTACGTGATCCTATGGTAGTAACTTGTATGCTACTTGAAGATACCTACTACTTACAGTGATCTTGAGGAGGGCTTGTGAATACCTCCTTGATATTCTTGTCTGCTACCATGGTGGTTCGCCTTAGGAGGCTAAAATGTGATTGATGTTGAAAGGCTTATGTCTCATTATAATTGTACATTGCATCTCAATTGAACATTTGATGGATATCTAAGAAGAAGAAAAGTTGATTTTTTGGTTTCCCCCCTTATGGAGTTTTTCCCTGGTCTCTGACCTAAATCTTGGTGTCTCCATTGTATATATTTTTTTCTAATGTTCCTTATTGTTCTGCTATATCATTTATTTTAATATTCTCTCTATATAATTACTTATGATGATATTGGGTGAATGAAATGTGGAAATTGTTGAAATTTTTTAAAACTACAATTATCTATATCAGAGAATTATTTAGCCCTAAAATTAACAAAAAGTGCCAAACATGGATAGGAACATTACCAATATGTTTTGGCCTCTCTTAAAATGTTTTTTTCATGCTTGATACTCACCAAAGAGTTCTTGAACTTAGCTTAGTAGTGGAGGTCGTGAATTGATTCACGTTGGGCTAGTCCAATAACCAATTGGCAAGAAAATCATCGAGAAACAATAGAGCAATGAAGGGATTTATATATTGATATGTTGGCTAGCTGAGAAGCATCTTTGATTTGTTGAGACCTCGGGCTTGACAAGCAAAATAATTCTCTTATATTTTTATTTTTGTGAAAAAAATTGTCTTCACACATTTAATTAAATTAATCTTTTATAAATGTAAATGATAATATTCATTATAGATATATTCCAATTAAATAATTACCCTATAATAATGATAACAAGAAAAATCAAATTTATTTTAAATTTTAAAAATTTCAAAATTAACATATATTTTAGATTTCACTAAACATACCAACCAAATTTTATATATATATATATATATATATATATATATATATATATAATCCTTTTCAATGTTCATATATTTTAATTTACATTTTACTAAACATACCAACTAAATTAAATATAATCCTTTTGCATGGAAATCATTTTCATAATGTAAATTTTATAATAACCCTCATAATTATATCATTATTTCCCTTATTTTAATAATTCTAAATTCCATATTTTATTTATTTATATTAATAAATATTATCAATCAAATGTGATAAGATATCTCCCATTTCAGCATTTTAAGTACATCTCATTGAAAAAAAAATGACAAGAATTCATTGTTTCTCTTATTTTTAATCATTATAAATTCCATATTTTATTTATTTATATTAATAAATAGTACTAATCAAATGTGATAACATATCTTCCACTTCAACATTTTAAGTACACCTCATTGAATAAAAATCTTTGACAATAATTCCCTAGACCCGAAATTGTTGATCATGGATAATGTGTACACACATTCTATATTTAAAACTAAATGTGTCATAAATGTAAAATTTAAATGCGACCTAGCTTCTTTGTAAGGTTCTAAACCGAAAAGACATTCAATCAAGACCTTGAAGCTTGCATTTAGGAAAGACCCGGAATATTAATTGAATGCCCAAGCTTGTCTGCAGGCTTTAGCAATCAAGATTAGCAACTATTACGCTATAGAATAATAAATAATAATTATTTTTTAGGTTATTGGATAATAAATATGTCTGATCTCATTTATTATATACTTACTTAGCAATCAAGATTAGTGACTATTATTTTCTAGACTATAAGATAATAAATAGCATATGTCTGATCCCATTTATTATAGATATTTATTATTCTATAGTTCAAGAAATATGTATTGTTATAAAGTGTTGTATAAGTTTGAAGATTTTAATTAGATGTTTTTTTTTTTAAATATTATAATATATTTATAAACTTTAGAGTTTTTTTTTACAAATATTTTTAAGTAATTTATTTAGAATTTAGTAAAAATTTATTGAAATTATAAATTTAAGTTGTAAATTTTCTATAATAAAAATACTCCATAAAATTTTCAGAATACCAAGTTTATATATATATAATCGAAACTCATTTTAAACCATAAAAATCAAAATTTAACAAAACAATTTAACAAATTCTAACCAAAATTTCCAAAACCAAACTTATAAATATCAAAATGTCATTTATATTTATCACAATGCACAGGCACCAGCAAGTAATGTAATGTAAATGTCAGTAAACGAGCAGGACTTTCTGAACAGGCATATATAATAAATGCCAGCACATAATAAAGGACTTTCTAAAGAGGCATAAATGCCAGCACATAATAAAGTTATATTGGGATAAAGATTTCTGTTGGAAGCCTACCTAAGGGCTGGCTAGCCTAGCCAAGCGGTACTGAATATGATTAGTTTATCTACAAACATTATGCCTTTTCAGGCTGGTGGGTGTGAAACCCAGAGTACCAGCATGATGTATGAGAAGGGAATGTCCATATAAGACATGGAATACGGTTGCCTCCAGGAAGTGAAGCTTTATAGGACAGGTGGTTCCCACTTACCTTTATGTCAGAGGGACACACAATTGAAAGATCTAGTGAAGTATTCGAAATCTCACCCAACACCACCACATATATATAAACTTGATATTTCCATGGTCTTTATGGACTCTTTTGGGTTTGTTAGTTGGGGTGTCCTTCAAGTTCATAGCAAGCAAATTCTTAGGATGACATCATGCAGGTTAGGAACTGAGGGGGGTGATGGTTAAATACTCAACTCGAAGGTAATAGATAGGATGACCTCATGAAGATTAGGAATTGAGGAGGGGCGAAGGTAATGAATATGGGAGTTGTTTATTGAACGTAATAGTTTTTTTTTGGAATCTAGTAAAACAAATTTCAAAAAATTAGGTAGTTGGAGTGTTTTGCATTTTTGACAGTGAAAATGGATTAAGCACCATAAAAAAAAAACCCTGGGATTAAGCACCATAAAAAAAAAACCCTTAGGGTACCCAAAACACTGAAGTTTAACAACTGTAACCCAGATTTTCAAAAATCTTTGCCGAAATTTTTCATTATCTTATAAGAATTTCCGAGTTATTCTGTGGGTTTTTTAGACTATGGCATAAATATGGATATAAATAGGGAAATATAAGTGTGGTTTGTAATCTTCTAAAAAGAGATTGAAATTTCTTATTACCTTTACTGCCTAGAGATGATGAATCAAGGTACAGTATTTGAATGGGAAAATTGAATGATAATTTGCTATATTTAGTTGGTTTTAGTAAAAATTGAAGATTTAATTTGATATTGAGATATTTCGATTATTATTTTGTTATTTGTTTTGTTTATGTTATTTTTTAATTTAAGGTTATTTGTCTGTAACTAATGTCTATGAAATTATAGTGAACTTGAGTTTGAATTTTTTGCATAAGTATCTAGAGATATTACTTTTGCCTCTTGACTATTTAACAATTTAAACATTTTAGAAAAAAACTTATACCGAAAATTCCAAGATGACTCTTCACTCCACAAATCTCATTTTTGTTCCACCTTTAAAGCCCCAAAGAGTATTCCCCAACTTCACTTGCGCACCTCGAATCTCTTCTTGCTTGGATGATCTTCAATTGCACTCATCTGTGCTTTATTTATAATGTATGCATATTCACTTATAAGTTATGAAGCTAACTTGTAAAACTAGCTATGCCAACTTGTACTTTCTAGTTGGGTCAACCTGAGAGAATCTTTCATATTTCCTCATTTTTATGGAGTTAGAGGTAATGCTATATATCGTTGGAAAGGTCATAGAATAAGTTTTTAAACCATATATTGTATGATCAATTCAAGCTAGGTATTTAGAGTAAAGATGACCTGCAAAGATAGGATATCCAAATTGGGTGTCAAAAAAATTGGGTATCCAAGCAATATTTCCAACAATCTTCTTCTTGCAATCTTTATCTTGGAGAGCCATATTCTCCTCTTGTCTTTGGCATCAATGACAACACTATTTCCAAAAAAAAATACCATAGTTTGAGGCATTTATTTGGATAGCCAATTTTAAATGCAAGGTAAATCAAGTGGCTAAATTTTCTAGTTGTATATGATTTTGAAATCAAACACATAAAAAGGAAGGAAAGCACAGTGGCTGATGCACTCAATAGAATAATTCATGAAATGCATGCTCCAACCATTAGTGAATGCAAGTCTAATCTAAAACCTAGAATTTTAGAGGTTGGAAATAGAGATCATCAAACATTATGTACAAATTAAAGAAAGCTTACAATAAAATAATTTGCAACCCAAGTACAAAGACTATGACTTAAGTGACGATAAATTCCTCACAAAAAAAACCAAATTTTACATACCAAAATTACGAGAGATTAAAAGGATGTTATTGAAAGAGATGCACAATTTACCCTATGTGGTCATCTAGGAAATTGTTATCACAATTTTAGTTAATAATTTTTAAAGCGTTGATAATTTCATTGGAAACACTGATTTGTAATAAACAAGGTTAAAACACTAACAATTAGAATATCAATGTTATTGTAAGTTTTGAAAACAAAAAATTGCACTGACATTCGGAGTAGCAACACATTTTGTAAAAAGAAAACTTAGTTAAATCTCTAATTAACTGGAGGATCAACGCCAAAGGGAAAAGTTAAAAAATTTTGTCCTATGTCCAACTAATGTGTTGATGGAGCACATGTCAACACAAGAGAACTCAATTATCAAGTGAGCATTGATGAGTCATATGGTGAGGTCACATGATGTGTTTCTGGGTTTCACTGCCAGGAGGTGAGATTCGATTAAAGAGTAATGTTTGCACGTTAAATATTTTTGAAAGTATCTATCAGATTTATATTATGTTGTATCGGTTTCCACGCCCGAAAATAATTTCTCCATATGGTAAGACCCAAAAACACATCATTGAGTTGTTAATGCCAAAAGAGGACTGATTGTTAAGTTTTCCCAGAGATCCAAGATCTAATCACTATCTCATGTATAGTGCTACTGTTTGACAGTGATTTATGGGAAGAAGTGGAAGATTACTTAGAGGCGAGCTTAAAGCACCTAATTTTCTCAAGGTTTATCCAAATATTTGGCAGTGTTTTCAGGAAGCAGGTTGGGAAGAATTTTTCTCTCGCTATGTAGGCTATCACGATGGAGTTGCTAGAGCTTTTGCGGAGGGATTTGATGGTCATCAGGTCAATGTTGGGGGGATTTTGTTTCCTACCACCGAGGAGTTAGTTGAAAAAGTCAAAAAACTACATGCAGAAGGAGAAATAACCTTCAAGAGCTATGTTCTGGTTGGCATTGATGTGCCACTAGGATGAATTTAAGGAAATGTGCTAGCGTTCAGGAGTTCAGAGGTCCTAGTTGAAGTACGAGTGGAATTTATTGAGATTTTGGGGTAGCATCAGGTGTGATCTAGCTCCAAAACTTTGTGGAGGGGTTGGAACACACGAGATCTCCAAGACCCAGAAAGAATTTTGAGAAATTTTATCTGGTGTAAGAGTTATTCAAATAATTAAATTTTTTAATGGGGACCCTAAGTCTAACTTAGGGAAATTAAAAAAAATAAAGTGAATTAATTTACACACGTGAGGAAATGTTCTAAGTGACGTGGATCAACCATTCTTTTAATTTGAGATATCGATTAGAGATTAGATCATGACCATTGGTTTGCCAATGAGAAAAATATAAAGGAAGGGCTTGGGGTTAGTTGGAGAACACACACATTATAGAAGCTAAGTCGAATTTCTAGGGTGGGGTTTGTTGAGGAATTTGAAGTGATTTTGCAGTGTAGTGAGGGGCATAGATCGGCAAGGGATGATCTGATCCGAGGTCGAGAATATAGCAACAAAGATGAAACATCGTACCAGGGCAACACAGAAGCCAACAGGAGGGTTGCAGCCCAGCCACATTGACGCAGAGGCCACACAAAGGGCAGCACAGAGGCCAGGTTGGTGGGTGTGAAACCCAGAGTACCAACATGATGTATGAGAAGGTAATTTCCATATAAGACATGGAATATGGTTGCCTCCAGGAAGGGAAGCCTTATAGGATAGGTGGTTCCCACTTACCTTTATGTTAGAGGGACATACAAATGAAAGAGGTAATGGAATATTAGAAATCTCACCCACCACCACCACATATATATCAACTTGATATTTCCATGGTATTTATGGACTCTTTTGGGTTTGTTAGTTGGGTTTTCCTTCAAGTTTGTAGCAAGAAAATTCTTAGGATGACCTCATGCAGGTTAGGAACTGAGGGGGGTGATAGTTAAATACTCATGTCGAAGGTATTAAATATGGATATAAATAGGGAAATATAATTGTGCTTTGTAATAATCTAAAAAGAGATTGAAATTTCTTATTATATTTACAGCATACAGATGATGAATCAATGTACAATATTTGAACAGGTAAATTGAATGGTAATTTGCTATATTTAGTTGGTTTTAGTAAAATTGAAGATTTAATTTGATATTGAGATATTTCGATTATTATCATGTTATTTGTTTTGTTTTTTATTTTATTTTTTAATTTATGGTTATTTGTATGTAACTAATATGTTTGGATATGAAGATTATTTAAAAATGCTAATTTTATAGGGTTTATCTATGAAATTATAGTGAACCGGAGTTTGAATTTTTTACCCCAAGTATCTAGAGTTATTACCTTTGTCTCTTGAATATTTCACAGTTTCAAACATTTAAAAAAAAACTTATAATCGCATTTTTGTTCCGCCTTTAAAGACCCAAAGAGTATTCCCCAACTTCACTTGGGCACCTCGAATCCCTTATTTCTTGTATGATCTTCAATTGCACTCATTTGTGCTTTATTTATAATGTATCTTCATTCACTTATGAAGCCAACTTGTAAAACTAGCTAAGCCGACTTGTACTTTCTAGTTGGGTCAACATGAGAGAATCTTTCATATTTCCTCATTTTTATGGAATTAGAGGTAATGCTATATATCATTGGAAAGTTCATAGAATAAGTTTTTTAACCATATATCATATGATCGATTCAAGCTAGGTCTTTAGAGTAAAAATGACCTACAAAGATAGCATATCCAAACTGGGTATCAAAAAAATTGGGTATCCAAACAATATTTCCAACAATCTTCTTCTTGCAAACTTTATCTTGGACATCCATATTCTCCTCTTGCCTTTGGCATCAATGACAACAATATTTCAACAAAAAATACCATAGTTTGAGACATTTATTTGGATAACCAATTTTAAATGCAAGGTAAATCAAGTGGCTAAATTTTTTAGTTGTATATGATTCTAAAATCAAGCACATAAAAAGGAAGGAAAACAAGGTGGATGATGCACTCAATAGAATAATTCATGAAATGCATGCTCCAGCCATTAGTTAATGCAAGTCTAATCTAAAACCTATAATTTTAGAGGTTGGAAATATAGATCATCAAACATTATGTAAAAATTAAAGAAATCCTAAAACAAAATAATTTGCAACCCAAGTACAAAGACTATGAGTTAAGTAACGATAAATTCCTCACAAAAAAAACTGAAATTTACATACAAAAATTACGAGAGATTAAAAGGATGGTATTGAAAGAGATGCACAATGTACCCTATGTGGTCATCCAGGGTATTGTTATCACAATTTTAGTTAATAATGTTTAAACTGTTGACAATTTCATTGGCAACATTGATTTGTAATAAACAAGGTTAAAAAACTGCAGTTAGAATGTCAGTGTTATTGAAAGTTTTGAAAAAAAAAAATTGCACTGACATTTGGAGTAGCAACGCATTTTGTAAAAAAAAAAAAAGCTTAATTAAATCTCTAATTAACTGGAGGATCAACGCCAAAGGGAAAATTTCAAAACTTTTGTCTTATGCCCAAATAATGCACCGATGGAGCACATGTCAACACAAGAGAAGTCAATTATCAAGTGAGCATTGATGATTCAGATGGTGAGGTCGCGTCGTGTGTTTCTAGGTTTCGCCACCGGGAGGTGAGATTCGATTAAAGAGTAATGATTGCACGTTAAATATTTTTGAAATTATCTGTTAGATTTGTTATATGTTGTATTGGTTGCCACACCCAGAAATAATTTCTCCATATGAAAAGACTAAAAAACACATAATTGGGTTATTAACGCCAAAAGAGGACCAATTGTTAAGTTTTACCAAAGATCCAGGATCTAAACTTTATCTCGCTTCTAGTGCTACTATTTGACAGTGAGTTATGGGAAGAAGTGCAATATTACATAGAGGCGAGCCTAAAGCACTTAATTTGCTCGAGGTTTATCCAGAGATTCGATAACGTTTTCAGGAAGCAAGTTGGGAAGAATTTTTCTCTCGATGTGTAGGCTATCACGATGGAGTTTCTGGAGCTTTTGTGGAGGGATTTGATGGTCAACAGGTTAATTTTTGGGGGATTTCATTTCCTGCCACAGAGGATTTAGTTGCAGAAGTCACAAACCTACCCGCAAATGGAGAAATAACCTTCAAGAGCCATGTTTTGGCTAGCATTGATGTGCCATTAGGATGAATTTAAGGAAATGTGTTGTCGTTTAGGAGTTTAGAGGTCCTATTTGAAGTACGAGTGGCCTTTTATTTTGTGGATTACCTAATCGTAATTCACCTGTGAAGGACACGATAATTGGGTCAACCTCTACCATTTCTGGTTTCTAGCTCACATAGCAAGTCAGTAGAGGATAAACGCTCCCTATTTCCCGTTAGAAATTCTGAATTATATGTCTGCTATAGTTAGGGCTAGAAAAAATGCATCCACCCATTTCATATGCCATAAAATTGTAATTATGTTGTTAATTGAAAGCCATTTGAGAAAGTTTGGGAGGACTTAGGGACATTTCCTGTTTTGGGGAGGGTTTGAAACTCAAACTATAAAACCGAATGTGGGTAGAAATAAATGGAGCAAGAATAAAGCCAAACAACCCCAAAACCTAGAACAGGGGACTTCATATGTGAAAACAAGAAGGCAACAAAAAGAAGAACTAGTCCCTCCCTTAATTCCCAAATTACCCAATGTGTTTACCATAAAAAGTGATAGGCTGAGGAAAACAAATGATGCCCCACTGTACCCGTACCTACAGACACATAAGTCACCAAGCAGATAGAGAAATCCAAGGGAAAAATTATTTATCCCGAAGTAGATCAGACACCAGTTGACAAGGAACCCACCTTAGCAAAGATGATTAAAGGTAGAAAAAATACCACACACCAAACCATGGAATAAGTTGAGGCTGAACATCAAATTGAAGAAGAATCTTGAATTGGAAATAGAAGTCATAGATGTAGATAAAACCCCTCAAAAATATTTAACCATAAACCAAGAAGAGTCCACAAGCTCAAAAATATCCAATAAAATCGAAGACTCAAAGAAAGGGGTTATTATAGAGGCCCAGAGGACCAAGAGAAAAAGGAGAACTAATGTTGATATCCTACTTGATCCAAGACCTTTTTCTTATATATGCATTAAAGAATTACATATAACAGAGAATTTAAAACCATGAAACATAAACACATAAAATGAATAACAAGGAGACCAAGACACCAAAAATTGATTACGGAGTTTGTCCAATTCAGACTATGTCTCCGGGCACTACTCAACAGTGGGGAGGCCTTCATTCATTAAGTGGAGTGAAGAAGAAGAAGTACGAGAAAAATTACACAAAACACCCTTGTACCTCCAATCTGGAAAGTTCCCAAAAAAATGGAGACCTCTATTGCAAAAATAGACAACACCATCAGATTCTTGTCACTGAGAGGTGTAGAATCCATATAAAATTTTCCCAATTTGGACACTGGAAAATTTCAGACCCTTTGAAAATGTGGCTCAGATCATGGTTCCACTACCTCGAACTGCATGCCCACCTCTACCTGGTCTGCCTAGGCGCACTGTCAAAATTAGGGGTTTTATATTATTTTTAGGGTGAAGTTCTCAACCAACAATTGATGGTGTAAAGGGGAATTTGTTTGAATTTCTAAAGGGAGGTCGAGGAATCAATCATGGTCCCCTTATTTTGGATCTTGTTATAACAGATATAAAATTAGAGGTGGGCGGGTCCGCCGCCGGTGGCCCATCCCCTCATCCTCCACCATCGTGATATGGTTCCACTACTATATGGTTGGGGGGGCGTAGGGTCATGGCCCGTCCCCCCATATTAAGTGTATACGCTTTATATGGTTTGTGGAGGGGCAGGGATCATGGCCCGCCCCTTTATTTATATTTTTTTGTTTTAAAAAATAACCACCCCAACCATTCACTTTAATGGATTTTGGGAGATATTAGACAAAACAACAATCCCAAAAATTTTCCCAGAAGTTGGCCAGATTCTGGCGCTGGAAAATTGCAAAATTGTTGCCTCCTTAACCTGCCATATCACCAAGTCAACCCAAAACTTTGACCAGATCTAAATTTCACATACAAATGCGGTTTGATGAACCATTCACACCACTGTGATCAGAACGATGAGATATTAAACTTGACGCTTATTTTTCCACATTTATTCCACTTTGAATTTTAAGTCTTTTCCCTTGCCACTGGTGTATGTAGGTCCACCTAGATCGATCCTCCCCACTAAGGAGCTTTTGGACCACTGAAAGAAATTACACATCCAACATACTGCTTGTGTCCTCACCAAACCACACTTTCAATCACCTGCATGTAAATCTGGCAGATCCCTTACGGTCATTTATAAACCATACATAATTCAATCAACCCCACACTTGCCAAGATTTTATAACACACACTCTTGGTCAAGGATTACATAATAGAAGCAACACCCAAACTACACACAGAGTCCAAACATCATTGTTGCTTTAAGAAGTGATGGAAAATACATCATCACTTTTACATTTATTTGCAATGCATGATTTAAAAATTGTGGCCACAACAAGCTACTACATCTAAAAACCACCTTTTACTTAATAAAGAAGACCACCATGAATTGGGTGGATTCATTTTTTGAAAATTTTCACCTGTCGGTTCCTATATCGATGCTTTCTAAGCTTGGATCATCTGACACGTGGCTTTCTGGTGTGCCACCTCGTTGAAATAACTACAACGATTCTTTCTCCAAACTTTCTGGATTTTCTTGGAACGTTTTGTCCCGATGTGCCTCTGCTAGGATCCCTCAATGTTTTTAGGATGTGATGAGGTGCTCTCATCATCTATCGTTGGTGGGTCATTAGCTGTCTTGAATCAGTCCCTAACTTCCTTCCTGATGTACCCAAGTCCTGCATGATGGGGTAATTCATCTACTTTGATAAGGTTTATAATTCCTTGGTCATTAATGTCGAGGCCCTTTCCTTGATACACCATCTCCTTTAATAGTTTGGATCTGATACCTATAGTATGTTTTTCAAAAGCAATGAAATTGTCATCATGAAAAGTATGTGAAATCGAAGAAACACTTTTTACCTCAAGGTGGTGATGTTGCAACTTCTCCAAGGTCTCATCCTTAACTCACAATTGGTGTAGCAAACTTTGTTTCTCATTTTCTGCTTCATGTAGGAGTCTCCTTAGCTCAGTAATCTCTACTTGAATGCTTTGATTGATCTCCTCAAGTTCCTAGAGCCATGCCACATTGGGAAACCTTTTCATCTTTGGTACACTATGTGTTGAAATTTATATTTCATTGCCCGGATCTGAACCCAAATTGATGGGTCCATCTGCTTCCATCCCAAGAGCTGCAATCCTCCTTTCATCACTGGAATCTGATCCCAAGTTAATTGGTCTACCTCATGCAACTTCCAACACTGTGAATTTCTCATCTTCCTCTAATTCAAACCTTTGATCTTGTTGCATGGTGGCAGCTCTCTTCTACCTCTCCTTCTTGTAATCCCTCTTAGGTCTCATCTCAAGGTGCAATTTCGAGAAATTGTCTTCATTGTGTCCTTTCTCACAATGGGTACAATGGTTATTTTCTCCTCTTATTTTTGTTGTTGCAACTCTTTTTGGGTGGTCATTTTGTTCATATGTCTCCTTTTTTTCAAAATGCATGGCCTTCACACTGGCCTCATCGATAGTAGCAGGCTCAAACAATAATAATGAATGTCTTATATAACTGTGTAAATAATTGATATACTTAGTTACAATTTCTGGTGAATCTAACGGAATGTTAAAGTTCAATGCTTGTTTCCTAAATTCTTCAGTGAAGTTTTGCACATTTTGGACTTTGCCTTGCTTTAGGTGTGGCCATTCCATTAATTATTTTTGCTTATAACCCAATGGGTAAAACTGATTTTTAAATGCATAAATAATATTTGACCATGAGGAGAGAAGGTTACCCAGATTGTTGTTGCCTCACAATTTGCTCTCCCACCAAACGAGAGTGGTGCCACTCAGTCGAAAGAATTCCAATTGGATCTTTGCCTCCTCTTTTTTGATCTGTTGAATCTGGTAGTAGACCTCATTATGTCTAATGCAATTGTTAATCCTTTCCGCATCACATTCGCCTATATAGATAGGGAAGTCAAACTTTACATCTATTTTAAGGAACGATTTCTTAGATGTATGCCTTTGACGTCTGCGAGAATTATGAGAAGAAGAAGAAGAACTATCACTAGAAGATGGAGAGGAAGGGGGCTCTTGTAATATTCCAAATTAGGAAAAACAGGAATATTGAACATAAAATTGGAAAGGGCAGTAAACATCAACACATCAAAACATGAGAATATCATTAAGCCATTTTATTATATATGATATCAAAAAATGAAGTACAAAATCTTGAGGAAAAGACACTCAAGCTAGGAAAAACAAGCCTCAAATGACCCTAGACATCAATAGATGAAAAAATTATGCTACATAAATTGCTGGGAGGCCATGACTACACAATCCTGCTGGAAATAACTGTTGTTGGAAACTAGGAATGCATAGATCTACTGATAGAGTGCTCAGAAAATGTTGGAATCATGGATCTAGGCTTTCTAGCATAATTCCAAGATAACCCAGAAGGGGTTTCTAGAAATACCCAATATGGAAAATGCAGCCCTAGGGTTGAATTACACTCTACAAATGGGTAACTACTGGGAGGTGGTTGATCTGATGAGAATATGGTTGACATCCTCCCCACTGACTTTCCGGATGAAGGGTTTCTCCCCTCATAGGAAAATAAGCTGAAGAACTTGGGTTATCAACCCTCCACTGAAATTTCCCTCCTGATGATCTAGGTGGATATCGGTGGCCACCCACCTATTCCATTTGGACCTGCAACATCAATTCTTTTAGTTTTTCAACTTCAACACAACTTACTATTTTTAGCAGGTTTTCAGGTCCTGCACTCTCAGAGCCGTTTTTGGGGTGCAAATGATCTAGATGGATATTGGTGGCCACCCACCTATTCCATATGAACCCCCACCATTAGTTCTTTCAGCTTGTAAGTTTCAACACAAATTACTATTTTTAGCATTTTTTCGGGGCCTGAACTTTTGGAGCCGTTTTGAGGCCCTAAACGATGCTTTTTGGGAAAACTGGTAGCAACATGGGTCAAGACCCGAAAAAATGCTAAAAGTAGTAAGTTGCGCTGAAACTTACAAGCTAAAAGAACTGATGGTGGGGGATCAAATGGAATAGGTGGGTGGCCACCAATATCCACCTAGATCATTAGCACCCCAAAAATGACTCCGGGAGTGCAGGACCCGAAAAAATACTAAAAATAGTAAGCTATGATGAAGCTAGAAAACTTAAAGAATTGATGTTGCGGGTCCAAATGGAATAGGTGGGTGGCCACCGATATCCACCTGGATCACTTGAATTGTGCAATTTCTAAAGGATAATGCGCTGCTGGAGGTGGTTGAAGATTGGCCTGATGCTAGATGATGGAATGAAGCTCAAAGTAACCTCTCTTGAGTGGGCACTCAAAGTCCCCCGAGGATGAGGGTGGGATTTCCGAGCGGAAACACCCTTGTGCTAAACAACACAACAGACTCTGCTAAACAGCTGAAGCGTGCAGAAAGTCATAAAAGGCCATACATAAACAATATTCAAAATGCCCCCTATGGCTGCCATCCCCTTCCTTATATGATTTTTGAGCCTCCTCCCCTTTGGTCCCACTCATTAAATATGCTACTCTCAAGGAGACTTCCTCCCATTATGATTGCATTGTCCTTCAATATCTCTCCACTACCTTCAGGACTGCGCTATTGATTTGGTCAATATTGACCCCATCCACATGCATTGACCCACATTCACACCAAGGGGTGCTTTATTCAACTAGATACATTGATCCACTTTCACATTAGAAGTGGTTTTATTCCTACTAAAGATATTTATGGTTCCCTCTACCTCTTATTCATCTATTTTATTAATAAAAACAAAATTTAATATTATAACTAGATAAAAGCTAATTAGGAATATTACAATCCTCCCCTCCCAAATGTTTCTTGTCCTCAAGCAATTGCAAATATGGATGCCGCAAAATATTATCTCCTTCCCATGTAACATCCTTATCTGGTAGATTCCTCCATTGAATCAGATATTCTTCAATCACCTTGTTCCTTAGTTGTCCCTCCCAAGTGTCCAAGATAGCCTTTGAATATAAAACCAAATGGATCTCATCATAAAAGGGTGGGAGATCCATGGTGTCAACCACATGATGTTCTGTGGTCCTTTTGAGGCATGAGACATGAGAAATGTTGAGGATCTTGCTACCAAAGGGGAGCTACAACCCATATGCTACTTCCCCAACACAATGGATCATTCTGTATGGCCCATAGAAATGGGGCTTAAGCTTCTCAATCCCCTTATCCTTCAATGTAGATGGTGTTGGAGTTCTAGTTCTTTGGCCATATTGGCAAGATCAAAAGACTAGACAACATCATACCACTTTGGGACCCTAGGATCTAGCCCTCCTGGATCCAGAGAAGGATCTCTCTAAAAATGTAAAGAATGATATATCTTAAAAGCTCAAAATGAGGTATTAGGCTAGGTATGAAGCACGAGGTTTTTTTTGATTTTGCTGGTTGGATTGGTTGGAGATCATTAACTGAGAAGGTTATGGGATGAATGGAACAAAGCAACAGGATGTTTCGGCAAAAGAAGATAGGTCAAGAAAGTGTCATTCCATTGGGCTATGGAGTCATGAAAGGGGATTACTTGCATAAAAACTAACCAAGGTTTCCATAGGGCAAGTCATATATACTAAGGGATCTTTTAGATAGATGGTGGAATGGAACATTAAGGAGTGAAGTGAAAGAAAGAAAGAGACCCGATTGCAGTCTGAAGATCAGGCAAGGACTTTCAACCTATCCTTCTTTGACATACTCAAAGGCAACTATCAATGAAGGCACAAAGGTAGCTTAAGATTAGGTCAGAGGCCATTTAACTCTAGACCTGCTTTCAACATACTCTCAAGGAAAAACAAATTTAAGATTTAACATAGAGCAAGGCCTAAGATCAGAGAAGGACTTTTAACCTTCAATGCTTTTGACACTAGCTCAAGGGATCTTACTAAGGCCAAACTGTTGGAAAAGGACCCCAGTGGATAGGGCTAACTCTAAATCCCTAGTATGCCAATTCTTCCAGCTTAAACCCAATCATAACATCTAAGAAACAACTCCAAATTTGAACATCAGTAAGCATGGGCTAGACCAACATCTTTGACTGGTTAAATTACATGAATTTTCTCTTATATTCACTATCGACAGAGAACATCAAAGATAAGAAGAGCAATAAAGTAATAGGGTACCATGCATGGGTATATCATGAGCCTGATTTAATGATTCTTATCGGAGAATGATGAACAGTATGATTAAAATGAAATAAGACAATTGCAGTAAGAAAAACATCACCCGTAATATAGACTAGGATCCTGCGAAATTTTCTTGTTCAATTGATGTGGAAAACCAATCACATACTCTGAGCTCAATGGCTTTTACCATCCAAACTTTCTCCTCCCAGCCTACTAAATTACAAACTACTCAGCTACTTCCCCCAATAAATATTCTAACAATCGAATGAATCCCAACAACTAACAACAACAACCACCTTTACAATGAATTTTACAGGGGTTCTTATAGGAGAATGAGTAACTGTGGTAGTAGATGTAAATTTAATTGATTCATTAAGACCGAGGAGAAGAGGGTCGAGTGCCCATTCTGCAAAATGGCTCTTCATTAATTGTGTGTACTCTAAATTATGGTCTAGAAGTCTTTGCTAATAACTTCAGGTGTGTTCTTCTGAAGAATTTTGAATAATGGTACTTTGTTTATATTCTGAAATAAGTAAGGTGACTGAAGGTCTTTAGGTCTTCCCATGCTTCCATAATTGCTGTCCTGACAGCTTTAGAAACTTCCGTCAGTGAAATAACCTTTAAGGGCTCGAGGAGGCATGGAGAATGCTATAGGAAGATGTCCTTCCTGGAGAAAATGCGTTCTGCTGATGCTGTAACACTGATATGACTTATTTGTGCGCTTTAGGCCTTATTAGGCCATTAATCATCTTCATGATCTTCAAACTGCGTCTTTATACTTTGAACACGGGATTACAATCATTAATCTTCAATAATATGCATTAATCCTTTGATCTGTCTTTGCTGATACACTTTGCCACTGCTGTAATGGTCATCTCTGCGCTCTCAGTCACAGTGACTGTGACTGTGGAAATAGAACGAATTCATCGATCTGTACACCCTGCACAATGAAATAAACTTGTTATAAAATCCAAGGGAGTGGCGGAAGATTGTTGTGGAGGCCTGTGGAATGGAGGCGGAAATGGTGGATGCAGGTGAATGCGGGTGAAAAAACCATGCAGAATGGTGAAACAAGGCTGATGAAAGTTTGGTAATAGGAGGACTCGGTGCCATTGGATTAGATTAGCCAAGGGAAATCAATGGTCAGGATTGGCTGACGGAGTTGTTTAGAGGAGTTAGGCGGAGAAAATAAGTTATAGTGTAAAACCCAAAGTTTAATGCTTGGGAAATTTACAAAGAAAATGGAGGAAAATGAATGAAAGCGGGGCCATTGTATGGTGGGACCCAGTGGGCGAAGGGAGATTAAACGTGGGCCATTAGATCTCGAAAGGAGGAGATCAACGACGGGGATTAAATGCTAAAATCTTTGGAAGGTCTGATGGAAGAAAGTTAAAAGGGGACGCGATGCAATATGGGTCGTCAATCTAGATCAGAAAGGACAATCGTGATTGAATTGGAGGATTGCAATCGGGGGAGACAGGGGGTGACACACTTAGATTTTCTGATTGGCGATGAAAGATTTAGTGCCAACCATTGGATCGGCAGAAAATCAACGACCGGGATTGTATCGGAGATCGCCAATTGGGGAAAACATGAAATGGTCTATTAAGAAATTCTGATTAGCGATGATGCGATTGGCGCTTGACCGTTGGATCTAGTGGGGAGATCAACGGTTGTTATTACATCGGGGGGTGACATGGAAGATGTTATGGGCACAGTGTGAGATCGGCGCTGGCTATTAGATCTGTATGGATCAACGGTTGAGAATGCATCGTGGGTCTACACACCAAAACTTCATCGCATCGGAGAATTGCAGTTAACAAAGAAAATGTGCCCACATGAACGCTCCAATTGTGA
The DNA here is from genome assembly GCA_034641835.2 of Pinus albicaulis. Taxonomy (NCBI): domain Eukaryota; kingdom Viridiplantae; phylum Streptophyta; class Pinopsida; order Pinales; family Pinaceae; genus Pinus; species Pinus albicaulis. The sequence continues at coordinate 1,368,812,060 of CM076577.1, forward strand.
TAAGTGCCCGGGGCCTTAGCACTTGGTTCCGGAGCCGGGTCACATGATGGGGAAGTGGTTAGGGGCTAGCTGCAAGGGGCTTAGGCCTATTATAAGGTAAAAAGTGGGTTTTTGGCTTAAATTTAGTGTTTTTTAAGGCCAAAGGAGGGTTCTGGTAGAGGGAATAAGGGGTTATGAAACCAAAAAAAGGACAACTGTAAGGCTTAAAGGGGAGTTAGGATGATTTATAGGGTTAATGAGGGATTTTGGAGGAATTTGAAAAGGGGAAGAAGGTGATGAAAACAGAGGCTTCGTGGGAATGAAATAAGGGGGAAAGGAGGTCTTCTGAGCATTGTCTTCCACAAACAGAGAGGATTTTTCATGGAGACAGTAGTGGAGATTGTTCAAAGGGAAAAAGACACATGGAGGCTTTAAGAATGATATTTTTTTAGAGGAAATGTATTTCTTGAAGGCTCAAAAGTAATTTAGCCACCTGTTTGCTTGTTAAAAATTTCATAGGTGGCTAACAGTGGCTCCACATGGGGATGGCATCTTCTTGAAGGTGTCAAGAATTCAGAAAATAATCTTTGGATTAGGCCAGATGCCTGGTACTTGACACATATTTTTCTTTTCTTGGATCAGCTACCACAAATCATGAAGACATCATATCAGTAGTAATATTCTCCCAAACAACTATCTACTCATATAATTGTCCTAACATTTTTCTTCTGGGTGCATTTGGACTTGCAAACCCTTTACATCATCAATTTTTTACAAATAGGAAAATAAAACTATTCTACTACTACTCTTATTTCTCCATGAGACCAAATTAAACTGTTGGCCTCATTGTTTCTCTACCTAAACTACTATTTGCTAGGATTAAAATGTCTAGCATATTTCTTTCTCTACATTCTAAGACAAAAATTGAAACACAACCAAACCAGGATTAGACTGTCTGGTTTGATGGACTTTACAAAAATTAAAAATATTAACTAAATGCTCACAAGCTGAGCTTTATTGAAATTTTCCTACCTACCCTATTCTACTTGGAAATCTCTGATGTTTTAGGTGATACAATAATGCTAGTGCAGCCAGTCAAGCAATAATAAAAAAGGGTAGAAATACTGACCGCTTGTCAGAGATAACCATAGGGTACTCTGCATGTGGGTCCTCAAAATTGAGGCCACCACCGATGGCGACCACTTCTGCTGTATCGAGCTCTTGCAAAGGATCAATGCTTGGGAACTTGAGCTAATCAGGGCCTCCATATATTCTGCCACATCATCAACCAGAACATGATATAAAATTTCTTCTTTAGAGCCTTCCATGACTGGTAGGGTGTCTGCATCCTTGATATTTTGAATCACTGCATCTTCAGTGTGGCCCCTGAAATCACAATCATCCTTTTCCTGGTTGGGAGTATTTGGTGGGTAAGTGTGAACCAGGCATACCTCTTCTTCCACTAGATCAAGACAAATATTTCTTTGAGAAAGGACCTCTTCCTTGTCTTCATCACTTTCTGAGCCAGAGGGCTCATTATACTTGGTAGTGCTGTCCTTTGGTAATACTGGCAGGTTCTGCCGGAGTGAACTGAACTCTGTGAAATTATTAACATATTCTTGAGTAGAGGTTTCTTTGGTTACCTCATCCCTTTCAGGGGAAGGCTCAGGACATTCATCTTGATCAAGAGTTTCTTCATCGCTTTATTCCTCCTATGAACTAGAAAGCTGCAGACTTCCATCTTCATGGAAATAATTACTGATGATCTGATATATAACAAATTGAAGATTCATTGAATCTTCGTCTCCTCTTAGGCTTTCAACACTTTCCTCATCAATATCACAGAAATCCTGGATTGGCCCATTGCTTTCTTGAATTTGTTGGGCCTGATCTTCCTCCCATGAAACTACTGATGATGGTCCTGCAAGATCAGATCCCCTTTGGAATAAATCATCATCAGACAGATCAACATTAGAGAAATCATAATTATAAGAGATGTTACCCATCAAACCAATTGGATTCTCAGCAAGTCTTTCTTCAAAATAATCTGCAAGTTCATCTTCCGATTTGAAATCTTGTTCATCATACATGCTCTGCATGTTGCTTGTGTCTTGTAGTGATCTGCTTTGTCTTTCTTGAGGACAAGGTGAAGGTCTCTTCCAATCATCATTTCTGGTTTCAACCTCATATTCTTCCTCTTCTATGTTCAGCAAGGTGTTGGATGTCTCTATTAGTCTTTCCAGCTTGTCTTCTAAAGAGACCTGCCTTTTTTGCTTTGTTCGGTCCTTCTTTATTGCTTTTAGTCTTTCTTCCCTGCACTGCAGGTTGTATTCGACTGTAATTTCTATGTTTTGAATTTCCTCCAGGTTCGAAGGTTCTCTTTCTCTTATATGGAATTCCAACTCAAGGTCAAAAGAACTAGGATAGTGTAATAGGGCCCATCCCAGGGGTGGTTTTATTTCAGAAGGTATTGCATTATATACCTTATTGAACTTGGCTGAAAATTTCTATACTGTCTCTCCTGGCTGCCTTTTCAAATTATGATACTCTTCTAAGATGAGGAAAACATTTCCCGGGACTGCCAATTTATCAAGGAAAACTTGAGAAAATTGATGAAAGCTGAAAATGCTTGCAGCTGGAATGTTTTTAAACCAAATCTTAACATTTCCTTGTAATGACAAAGCAAACATTATAATACGCACATCATATTCTTCTACTTCATACAAGTCAAGTAAATCCTCAAGATTTTGGACATGCTGCCTAGCAATTATCTTTGAATTTTCTCCATCAAAAAGAGGCAGCTTATTGGTAAGTCCTGCAGGAAGGGGTCGGAAGATAAGAGGAAGAAAGAGAGGCTTATATGTTTCTATGACCTTTGTAGGAGTAGGTGGTGCAATGATAGGCTCATGGCTGCTTGAAGTTTATTTAGGAGTGGGTGGTACACCATGAGGCTCTTACTCCACTAGGCCTTTCACAGGAGTACAGGTCTGCTCTTGGTCTGAAGACTTCGACTCGAAATCTTTCCCATAATCAATGTGGATCTCATATTTTCACACTTGGTTAGGCTTAAAGTATTAAAGAACATAGTGATAGATAAAAAAAATGAATTCCTTAAACCAAATCCAGCCTAAATGTTCTACCCTTCTATGAGGTCTGGCCATATTTCAGGTTCTTCCTCCAGTGGAGTCTTTTGAGAGGTATGGAGTGTGGAGTCGCCAAGTCGAATAATTTGACTGTTTGAAGCAGACTGTTGTCCACCATAAGCAATTAAATACCAATCTAAAGGCTATTGGTCTGATTTGTTCCCCAGTGGAGTTGCCATTATGTTGGAGTACCAGTGTTTTGGCCAGATTGGAAAGACCAAAAGACTAGACAACATCATACCACTTTGGGACCCTCGGATCTAGCCCTCCTGGATCCAGAGAGGGATCTCTCTAAAAATTTAAAGAATTATATATCTTTAAAGCTCAAAATGAGGTATTAGGCTAGGTATGAAGCACGAGGGTTTGTTTGATTTGGTTGGTTGGATTGGTTGGAGATCATTAGCCGAGAAGGTTATGGGATGAAAGGAACAAAGTAGCAGGATGTCTCGGCAAAAGAATATAGGTCAAGAAAGTGTCATTCCATTGGGCTATGGAGTCATGAAAGGGGATTACTTGCATAAAAAATAACCAAGGTTTCCATAGGGCAAGTCATCTATACTAAGGGATCTTTTAGATAGATGGTGGAATGGAACATTAAGGAGTGAAGTGAAAGAAAGAAAGAGACCCGATTGCAGTCTGAAGATCAGGCAAGAACTTTCAACATATCCTGCTTTGACATACTAAAATGAAACTCTCAATGAAGGAACAAAGGTAGCTTAAGATCAGGTCAGAGGTCATTTAACTCCAAACCTTCTTTCAGCATACTCTCAAGGAAAAAAATAGTTAAGATTTAACACAGAGCAAGGCCTAAGATCAGAGAAGGACTTTTAACCTTCAATGCTTTTGACACTAGCTCAAGGGATCTTAGTGAGGCCAAACTATTGGAAAAGGACCCCAGTGGATAGGGCTAACTCTAAATCCAAATTATCCCAATTCTTCCAGCTTAAACCCAACCAGAACATCTAAGCAACAACTCCAAATTTGAACATCAATAAGCATGGGCTAGACCAACATCTTTGACTGGTTAAATTACATGAATTTGCTCTTAGATTCACTATCGGTAGAAAAAATCAAAGATAAGAAGATCAGGAAAGCATTAGGGTACCATGCAGGGGTATATCCTAAGCCTAATTTACTGATTCTTATCAGAGAATGATGAAAAATATGATTAAAATGAAATAAGACAATTGTAGTAAGGAAAACATCACCCGTAATATAGACCAGGATCCTGTGAAATTTTCTTGTTTAATTGATGTGAAAAACCAGTCACATACTCTGAGCTCAATGGATTTTACCATCCAACATTTCTCCTCCCAGACTACTAAATTACAAACTACTCAGCTACTTCCCCCAATAATTGTTCTAACAGTCAAATGAATCCCAACAACTAACAACAACAACCACCTTTACAATGACTTTTACAGGGGTTCTTATAGGAGAGTGAGTAACTGTGGTAGTAGATGTAATTTTAATTGATTCATTAAGACCGAGGAGAAGAGGGTCGAGTGCCCATTATAAAAAATGGCTCTTCATTAATTGTGTGTACTCTGAAATATGGTCTAGAAGTATTTGATAATAACTTCAGGTGTGTTCTTCTGAATAATTCTGACTGATGGTACTCTGTTTATCTTCTAAAATAAGTAAGGTGAATGAAGGTCTTCAGGTCTTCGCATGCTTCCATAACTGCTGTCCTGACAGATTTAGAAACTTCCGTCAATGAAATAACCTTTAAGGGCTCGAGGAGGCATGGAGAATGCTATAGGAAGATGTCCTTCCTAGAGAAAACACGTTCTGCTGATGCTGTAACACTGATATGACTTATTTGTGCGCTTTAGGGCTTATTAGGCCCTTAATAATCTTCATGATATTAAAACTGCGTCTTTATATTTTGAACACGGGATTACAATCATTAATCTTCAATAATAGGCATTAATCCTTTGATATTTCTTTGCTGATACACTTTTCCGCTGCTGTAATGGTCATCTCTGTGCTCTCAGTAATAGTGACTGTGACTGTGGAAACATAATGAATTCATCGCTCTGTACACCCTGCACAATGAAATAAACTTGTTATAAAATCTAGGGGAGTGGCAGAAGATTGCTGTGGAGGCCTGTGGAATGGAGGTAGAAATGGTGGATGCAGGTGAAAGCGGGTGAAAAAACCATGCAGAATGGTGAAACAGGGATGATGAAAGTTTGGTGATAGGAGGACTTGGGGCCGTTGGATTAGATTAGCCAAGGGCAATCAATGGTCAATATTGGCTGACGGAGTTTTTTAGAGGAGTTAGGTAGAGAAAATAAGTTATAGTGTAAAACCAAAAGTTTAATGCTTGGGAAATTTACAAAGAAAATGGAGGAAAATGAATGAAAGCGGGGCCATTGGATGGTGGGACACGGCAGGCAGAGGGTGATTAAATGTGGGCCGTTAGATCTCAGGAGGAGATCAACAACGGGGATTAAATGTTGAACTTTTTGGAAGGTCTGATGGAAGAAAGTTAAAAGGGGATGCGATGGAATATGGGTCGTTGATCTAGATCAGATCGGATGGTCGTGATTGAATCGGAGGATCATAATCGAGGGAGACATAGGGTGACACACTTAGATTTTCCAATTGGCGATGAGCGATTTAGCGCTAGCCGTTGGATTGGCGGAAAATCAACGTTCGGGATTGTATCAGAGATCGCCCATCGGGGAAAACAGGAAATGGTCTATTAAGAACTTTCGATTAGCGATGATGCGATTGGTGCTTGACCATTGGATCTGGCAGGGAGATCAACGGTTGATATTACATCGGGGGTGACATGGATGATTTTATGGGCATGGTGTGAGATCGGCGCTGGCCATTACATCTGTATGGATCAATGGTTGAGAATGGAGTGCGGGTCTACATACCAAAACTTCATTGCATCGGATAATTGCAGTTAATAAAGAAATTGCACCCACATGAACACTCCGATTGCAATAAGCACCCGGGGCCTTAGCGCTTGGTTCCGGCATCGGGTCACATGGTGGGGAAGTGGTTAGGGGCTAGCCGCAAGGGGCTTAGGCCTATTATAAGGTAAAAAGTGGGTTTTTGGCTTAAATTTAGTGTTTTTTAAGGCCAAAGGAGGGTTTTGGTAGAGGGAATAGGGGGTTATTAAACCAAACAAAGGACAATTGTAAGGCTTAAAGGGGAGTTAGGATGATTTAGAGGGTTAACGAGGGATTTTGGAGGAATTTGAAAAGGGGAAGAAGGTGATGAAAACAGAGGCTTCGTGGGAATGAAATAAGGGGGAAAGGAGGTTTTCTGAGCATTGTCTCCCACAAACAGAGAGGATTTTTCATGGAGACAGTAGTGGAGATTGTTCATAGGGTAAAAGACACATGGAAGCTTCAATAATGATATGTTTTCAGAGGAAATTTATTTCTTGAAGGCTCAAAAACAATTTAGCCACCTGTTTTCTTGTCAAAAATTTCATAGGTGGCTAACAGATGGTTTGCATGGCTGAAGATGGTGATAGACCAAATTATCCACCCAAAAATATCTCTCTACCCAACCATGATCTATATATAACTTCTGCGGATCTGGGGCTATAACAATGTTGTCCTTAAGAGATCGGAATATATCCTAACTCTCTTGGATCCAATCTTTGTTTCTAGAAGCCTTGCTTACTCCAACCATCTTATCAAAAACTGATAGAGCATCATCACCATATGGAACCAAAAATAGAGACATATTGAATGCCATATAAAATGTCTGATGGTGACAATATTCCCCGAAGTGGAGCCAACGCAGCCATGCTCTCTGCTGCTCCGGAGCATAGTTTTGCAAGTAGCTTTCCAGTCACTTGTTTACTACCTCTGTCTTCCTATTTGTGTAAGGGTAATGACTGGTAATCGATATCAACTTGGTACCCCCAAAACGGAACAAATCCTTCCCAAAGCCATCCAGGAAGTGGCTATCTCTATCACTGACTATGGTCTTAGGAGAACCATGAAGTCTAAGGAGAAGCTTGCCCCCTTATGAAGCAGTGCACTGTAAATAGATGGCAAAGAAATGTAAATGATTTTTTAGTTGACCAATGATTATAAAGATACAATCCTTACCATGTACTATTGGAAAACTGGTGATGAAGTCCATATAAGGGTTCTCCCATTCCCCTCCTGGAAAAGGAAGTGATTGTAACAATCCTGCAGGATGGTTCTATTCTTCTTCATTCCTCTAGAAAACTACGCACTTCCTGATATGTTGGAGCACATCCTCCTTGGGACCCTTCCACTATAATCTCTCCAGATGGCTTGATATGTCTTTGTAAAACATTGGTGGCTAGAAATTAGTGAATCATGTGCTACATGTAAAATTTTCTCCTTGAGCTTGAAATCTCTAGTCAAGAAGATCTGATCCTGGTAGTAGATGACCCCATCCATCACTCTATACCTCTCATTGGTCACCTTCCCATTAAGTACCTCACATGTGAAGTTGTTCTTGGAATACTCCGCCAATTGTTGGGACTCCCAATCTGAATCCACACTCATCAATGACAGTTTTGCTGGTCTCTGTGATAAGGCATATGTTACCTTATTGCTTCTCTCTTTGACATGTTCAATGTCATAGTCATATGCCGGAATTCTGCTACCCCATTTTTTTTGCCTCTCTTGCAGCTGATTTTTCTCAAGAAGAGATTGAAGATTGTGATGGTCAATATTCACTTGGAAGTTGTTTCCCATCCAATTTTTCTTGAATTTTTCCAATGCATGCATGATGGCTAGAAACCCCTTCCCATATATGGAAGACACCTTCCTATGTGGAAGTATCTTCTAACTCTTAAAGGCTATGGAATAGCCTCCTTGCACCATAACTGTGCCATCACCTTCCCCTGAAGCATCACATTCCAGTGCAAAAGGCTTGGTGAGATATGGTAATACCAATATTGGAAAAATATTAATCTCCTGCTTGAGCCAATCAAAGGCCCTCTGCGTGGTCTCTGTCCCATCAAAGGCTCCCCTCTTAGCCAGATCTGTGAGTGGTGCCACTAGTTGTGAGAACACTTTGCAACTGGCCTGGATCTCAGCCTTCTTTGGTGGATTGGTGGAACGCTTCCAAATACCGTGTAACGTGGCCCAGACAGACTCAGACATTTGAGCAGACTCCATTTTCCTTGCCTCCTCTCCGCAAATCCGCCCCACAGGCACGAAGCCTTCTAAGTGCGATGGGTTTGCAGCCCCCACGTTATCGATTACCACTCTTCTTATCTATCTATTCCATCTGCAAGGTATCCCAATCTGTCGTGACCTTCCCTAGAGTAATCAACCACTGCACACCCAATATCACATTGGTGTCAAGAATATCAACCAAAAAGAAGTGATCAGTCGAAGTGTATGTCCCAAAGGTTACAGACAATGCCAGAACATACTTCACACATAGCATGGTTCTAGCTCCTAGAACCAAAACTGAGAATCCTTCAAAATCATCTATGGGTATGGTTATCTTCTGCACTAGCTGAGCATCAATAAAATTGTGGGTAGCCCCATTGTCTATGAATACTGACACCTGCTTCCCCTAAATTGTGCCTCAGACTCTCAAGTTCAGATACTTGGGTACTCCCCACAAAGATGCAAGGGCCTCTCCAATTGGATAAAATTCCCCATTTCCACCTCGTGGTGGTGGTGGATCCTCTCCTGGTGCAACACACTAATGCCCTGGTTCCCATGGTTCTTGGCAAGTGAAGCAAAGATTCCTCCTCCTCAAATATATTTGGACATCATCACTAAGAGGTCCTTTGCTCTAGTTCTACTTTGGGGGAGGAACCTTCACATCTTTCCCCTTTGACTAAAAAGTGGGCTTTTTCTGAAATGGAGCTCTTGCCCTTGGCAAAGCATCCTGTAAGTCCCTCTCACTCTCAATGGCATCTTGGAGCGTAGTTGTTCTGGTGGACTTTACCAACCCATGCAGAGGCTCTGCTATCCCATCAATGAACATATATACTCTCCTAGCTATAGATAAATTTGGCACCATGACGAAAAGTTTTAGGAATTCAGAGATATAGGTCCCCAGATTTCCTGACTGTTGAAAATTTGTAGGTCTGATGTTTAATACAAGTTTTCTTCTTGATAATTACTTGTGAGATTATTTGAGTTACTTATGTCTTCCCTTTTTTTATCTTATTAAATATTTCATCAAGTCCATTATCAAAAGACACGAGACATGAGAATTAGGCTCCTAGAGCCAGGGAAAAACCTCTCCCTCTTGGAGAGGAAAACCCATGAGAAATTGTTCTTATAGATTTCAGATGACAAGTACCATGACCGAGACTTAAACCCTTGACCTATTTATGCATCCAAGACCTTTTCCTTACTTCTTTGATGCCCTTCAATGTTGGTCCTTCTCTTCACCAAGGTGCATTGTTCTACACTAGTACTTTCTTTAAACCTTTAGTTGAATATTCAGTTTATCTATATAAGATGTAATGAGGAAAGTAAATCACAGACTTAATTTCCCTCTTTCTTATCCTTTCCAATAACTTATTTTCTGTGTAGACCACTGTCTCAATGAACTTGAGTTAGATGTCAATATCACAATTCATAAACAACTTCACTTTAGAATATGCTGTAAGATATCTTTGAACATATCTGCACTTGAATACTTCTCTTATACCTGGACAGGTCTGTACTTCAGAATGATCATATGTTCATGCTTATACCCTTTAAACAGATCCGTACTTCAAGATTTTCATTATCAAGCATATAGACAAATCCACACTTCAGTAATGTGTTGTAGCTTCTGGATGATCCGAACATAAGCACCTTATGACCCCTACTGCAACACTATTGTATAACATATAAGCACTTCAAAATTCACACTGAAAGCCCATTAATAAATCTGCATTGAACCTTACCACGGGAATCCACAAACTATTTTAGATTATCCACATTGTTTTCCTGTCTTAATTCTGCAACTTGGTTCAGATATATCCACATTTTTTGTCCTTTTTAGCAAAGGCTACAGGGGTATTTATAGTTTTTTTCCCATGTATATAAGCCAACCTTACTAGGTGAACCGGTGTGACTATTTGGGAGCCAACATGACTGTTTAGGAGGCCTACTTCTCCAGTTGTTTGAAGGGTAACTTGACACATTATTTAGGCTTGTCTATCAATGTTGTATGAGGGCTAAATAATATCCATTCTTCCATAGTTTCCGGACTTGGTCTTGGAGAATTTATAAATCCTTCATATATGACACTTATTACATTTATATCAAGAAGACAAACCCTAGATAGACATCAAGAAGAAGTATATTTAACCTCTAATAAAATATTTCTCATGAAACCCATGAATCAAGTACATAATACATTTTATGTTGTGTAACTAGCTCCAAAAATAGAAGAAAAGAGATATCAACGCCTTAGAAATAAGCCACTTCAAGGGGGAAACCTCCAATACATTACATAAATGAAAAATTCTTCGATGACACAATTTACAAAACCTCCTTTCTATATATAGGAGTCCATGGGGCCATAATGTAATCCTAGGCCACAATGTAATCCTAGCCAACCTAACAATAATAATGGCGTGCTAACAATACAATAATATAGTAATATAAAGTAATAATAATAAAGAATAAATACAATTAACAATAAGGGACTATACTAGTAATATAGGGACCTAACATGTCCCTCTCCTTCAAAAATTTGTTGTCCTCAACGCTTGAGTAGCTCTGGGTGCTTCTGTATAAAATTCTCATCCTCCCATGTAGAATCTTCAGTGGGTAAGTTCTTCCACTTGATGAGATACTCTGAAATTGATTGATTTTGTATCTGTCGAGTTCTTGTTTCTGATCACGCAAGGCCCCGAAGAGTGATTTTTCCTCTTCCTCATCTTGTTTCCTGCAATATGGTTTGGAATTGAAGATTTATGTCTATAACCTTCTTGCCACAAAACACAAAACTTGATGACCAAGAAGCAGAAAGTCGAATGAAGTGCTTAGTACCATGATTTGCACACCTTGTAAGGACACTTAGCATTGCCGATACTATTATCCTTCTTAGCTTTCTTGAGGGACATTTTTTTGTATGGTTGTAGCCGTAAAAATACCCAATCTCCTACATCAAAACTTCTCTCGCTGCGATGTTGATCTGCCTGTTGTTTCATTCGGTTTTGTGCCAAATTCAGGTTATCCTTTAAGAGTTGGAGAACTTCTTGCCGATGCTCGATGTGATCTTCCATTGCTTGAACCTTCGAATTTTCCCTTAAATATGATGTGATGGATGGTGGATGATATCCATAAAGTGCCATAAATGGGGTCATTTTTGCTGCAGTATGGAAGGAAGTGTTATACCACCATTCAGCAAGAGGTAACCACTTGAGCCATTGTGTTTGTTTATCAGATACAAAACAACGAAGATATCCTTCCAAACATTTATTTACTATCTCAGTTTGACCATCAGATTGAGGATGATAAGATGAGCTATGAGCTAATTGAGTACCCAAACAAGAAAATAACTCCGTTCAAAAATTTCCAGTAAAAATGGGATCTCTGTCACTCACAATAACCCTTGGGTTTCCATGTAGCTTTTGAATTGTGTCCATAAATGTAGTAGCAACTGTACTTGCTTTAAATGGATGAGATAATGCACAAAAGGGTGCATACTTGGTAAGTCTATCAACTACCACCATGATGACACTCTTTCCTTCGGACTTAGGTAAACCTGTGATAAAATCCATTGAAATCTCCTCCCAACGTTGACTTGGAATGGATAAAGGTTGTAGAAGTCTTGGTGTCTTAATTGTTTCCACTTTATTCTGCTGGCAAACCAAACATTCCGCCACAAACTTTCGAATATCATTTTTAAGGCCATCCCAAAAAAATTCTTTCTTCACCCTGTGGTAAGTTTTTAAAAATCCTGAGTGTCCTCCTAAAGGAGAAGTGTGCAATTCCAGAAGAATCTTTTGTTTTAGTTGGGAATTCTTACAAAGATATAAGCGATCTTTGTACCATAAGGAATCATTTTTCCAACTAAATGTATCAGATGTACTAGGATCTTGCCGCAACTTTTGAATGAGTGTCCATACATCTTTGTCCTTCTTCCATTCATCTCTTGCTTCGGTTATCCAATCTGGTTGGATAATAGAAATGGCACAAAGCAATGCTTCCACCTCTTCATTCTTTCTTGAGAGTGCATCTGCAACAATATTAAGCTTTCCTTTTTGTAGATTATTTCAAAGTCATAACCCAACATCTTTGTGACCCATTTTTGCTGCTCTTCTGAAGATAGTCTTTGTTCCAAAAAGTGTTTAAGACTATCATGATCAGTTTTTACCTTGAAGTGTCTTCCCATTAGGTATGTTCGCCATTTCTTTAGTGCATGCAGTATTGCTAACATTTCCTTCTCATAAATAGGTTTCTGTAAATACTTTCCTTTGATTGGACGACTTTCAAAAGCAATGGGTCTTCTTCCTGCATTAAAACTGCACCAATTCCATTTCCTGAGGCATCACATTCCACAATAAAGGTTTTTGTGAAGTCTGGTGTAGCTAAGACCGGTGCTAGGCACATTGCCTCTTTAAGATGATCAAAGGCCTTAGTTGCTTCAGGAGTCCATGAAAATGCATCTTTCTTCAATAATGTTGTTAGAGGTGCTGCTATTCTCCCATAATTCTTAACAAACTTGCGATAATACTCTGTTAACCCGAGAAATCCTCGCAACTGCTTTATGGTTGTGGGGACTTTCCATTCCTTAATGGCTTTAATTTTGTTAGGGTCTACTTTAACACCCTCGTGAGATACAATATGACCTAGATATTCCACCTCTTTTACTCCAAAGAAACATTTGGATGTTTTTGCATATAACTGTTTCTCCTACAATAGTTTGAGCACCCTGTCAACATGTTCAACATGATCCTTCCAAGACCTGTTGTAGATTAGTATATCATCAAAAAATACTAGCACAAATTTTCTAAGGAAGGGTTTGAAAATGGAATTCATCAACCCTTGAAATGTAGAAGGTGCATTGGTAAGGCCAAAAGGCATCACCAAAAATTCATAATGACCCTCATGAGTTCGAAATGCTATTTTTGGAATATCTTCAGTCTTCATTCTAATTTGATGATATCCTGAACGAAGATCCAACTTGGTAAAATAAATTGCTCAATGTAATTCATCCAATAATTCATCAATCACAGGAATGGGAAATTTGTCTTTAATGGTGAGCTTATTGAGCTCCCTATAATCCGGACACATTCGCCATGATCCATCCTTCTTGTGTACCAATACTACAGGAGCAGAGAAAGAACTTTGACTAGGTTGAATTATACCCGCCTCTAACATTTCCGCAATCATACGTTCAATTTCACTCTTTTGGACGTAAGGATATCTATAAGGCCTGATGTTTGGAGGAACACTTCCTGGAATCAAATGAATAGCATGATCATGATCACGAATAGGTGGGAGTCCTTTGGGAGTTTCAAACATCTTGGAATGATTGTCCAAGACTTGTTGGAGATCTGCAGAAATAGATGATTTTGATGTCGGAACTTCTAGAGAGCATAATTGTGCAATTACGCCTCGTTGTTCTTTCTTTAGAAGCTTTGTCATGACATTAGATCTTATTATCCTTCCTGGCTTCCCTTCAATACCCCGTAATTCGACTTCCTTTCCTTCTGAAAAAAATTTCAAGAAAGTTCTTGAAAATTAAAAGCTACCGTCCCCAAAGATTGTAACCATTGTACTCCTAGTACAACATCAGCACCTCCCATAGGAATGGCAAGCATTGGACTACTCAATACATATTCCCCCATGGTTAGCTTGATATTATGGCATTTGGGATAATGGTAGTTCTCTCCATTGCAACCTACTTACTGACATTCTGTGTCAAAATAAAAGCAGGGTAAAATTGTCAGTGGTTGGTTTTCGTATATCCCTCTCGGTGGCTTCTGTTGCCCGAGGCAGAGAAGGAAGATTAGCTATGTCGTTCACAAAGATGGTACAGAGCATGTTCAATATTAGCTGAAATAACTTGAAGGAATACAATAGAGAATTACCTCTTGACAACTCTTGTGTAATCCTTTGGAGAGTGCTACGTTGTTGTTGGAAGAGGTCCTTCTTCAATTCTGCCTCCTAAATCAATCGTAAATCAAACAAAGAATCTTAACTTCGACATAACAAGTATTCTATCAATTAAATCAATAATAAACATCTAGATTATACACATCTGAGCCATTCATATCATACTAAGCAAATATTGAAACAACAATATAACATTAAGCATCGAATGGACAAAACGAATATAGTTCTATTGATTTTGAAAGAACGAGGATTACAACATCGGTTGTACCAAGCCCTCCTCAGTCTCCCAATCTCTCTTCTCTATCAAGTGAAGAAGTCCAAGCCAACAATCTCTCTAGGAGCCTCTTTGAATCTTGGCCTTCACAATGTCACACTATTCTCTATTCCACAAGTATGCAAGAACTTTTGAGCAATCCTTCGACCATCAATTAAGAGTCTTCATCTCCTTCTTATAGGAGAGGGAGAAAGCCATTGTTGCCCTTCTGTTTCCACTAGTTTGGAATGGAAAAGGCTTAGATATTTCCTTGATCTCCATGCTTTTGCCTCTCTTGGAGTTCAGTCTTCTATGGCAATGACCAATAATGAACTGGTGCTTCTGCAGTTTTGTAATCGACTCCTTCGTGAGGAAAGTCAGTGATTCAAATCTTTCTCCGTCTTTTCCAAATCTGCCCCAAAACAGTCAACGCACCACTGAAAAATATTGTAGATTTTCAGCCACTAACGCGCCAATATTTTTGTCATGGAGAACGCCTTGTTTCATTTATATATGCGTTACCCTGTCATAAATAGGTTTAATTTAGGTCTTTGTACTTCTTCCATATTTGTCTTCCCCGCTGAGCTGATGAGGAGGTATTTTGACCTGTAACAGATGCCCCCTAAAGTGTGAGGTTAGAGATGAAGACGATGGCCGAAATACTTTATAATTTGTAGAGAGAGAGAGATTGAAAGACTGAGCAAAACCTGAAACAACAACATATGTCAGAAAATATAGTATTTGCCAAGAGTCGGGCATGTCCCATGCTCAGTAGCTTTAAACAACATGATTTCTCTAGAATAGAGATATGAAGAATCTATCCACCAATAGGCACAATGTGGAAGTGTCTGTCATAACAGGATCAGGCTGAAGAAGCTATCTCCATAAACAATATCGCAGCTTGGGGAAGGGAACACAACTTTAATGGTGTAGCTTTTTGCCCCAAGGTCTTGACTGCTGATTCACTTAAACTGCATATTTCTCAACATGTGAATGAGGGAGTTGTCATCGAACATGTGAGAAATCGTCTGATTACCAGTCAATAATGAAAACTGTTAACAGACGCGAAGGTGGCCACCGATAATGATGATGGTCCCTAAGATGCCCAGTACAATCTAGCGAGTGTGAATAAAAGGAGTTGAAGTCAAACACTCGTAGAATCATTCGACCAAGAGCCAATGATGAAGACCCTTGATCAAACACAAGACTACCTGCCACTGATGTCTGCAAGTATCTGGGTACTGATGTGTTTCTGGATCAACTTCCGAGATAAGGTGTTGAAGTCGATAGGAAGTGATCTGTTGAGAGGTAGGCACTGAGGCGTCCTACATCAGTCAACACGAAACGGAAACCAACTGATTTTGTTTATGATTTGAGATAAGGAAGAGTGAATGGGAACGTCAGACGACAAATAATTTCTGGCATAATGAATGGTTTGGTTGATAACAGGAGCAGTAGATAGCGAGATCTGCTTGAACAATAGAAGGCACTCTAGCAGGGTACTAGGCAGCTGAAGTGTGTTGAACACCAAAGAGTGTGTTAGGATTTTACCGGTGCAGGGACACTGGGAAATGAAGGCTAATACTCATATATGGTAGGGTTCGGCTAACTGCGAAAGAGTTTTCTGGGAAGTGCCATGTTCAAGAATTTTGCTGCCAAATTGACCTTTTTGAAAATGTAACAGAGGTAAGATCCATCTTGTCCAAATTTTTCCCCGTCTGATTAAGTTTAACGAGTCCAGACGAGTAAACTCGGTGAATTTTTCATGTTTAGAGAGTCTGAAAAATGTCAGGAAAAGACAACTCTGTGCCCCATCTGATTAGGTTTAACGAGTCCAGATGAGCAAACTCGGTGAATTTTTCATGTTTAGAGAGTCTGAAAATGTCATAAAAGACGACTCCATGTCCTGTCTGATTAGGTTTAACGAGTCCAGACGAGTAAACTCGGTGAATTTTTCATGTTTAGAGAGTCTAAAAAATGTCATAAAAGACAACTCCATTGGGGTACCTTTTTCATGTCTTGATAACCGGGCATGGCAAAGGGGTAATAGTAAGCCCGAAACAGTTCATTTTCCGTTAGTTAGTCCATCGAATCCGGAAAAGTGAGAAATCTGTGTTCAATGGATGTCTACCTCATTTTGTTATGAGTACGAGGAGACTCACTTTTCTCCCACATGATGGGGAAATAGAATGTCCACCAAAGAAAACTCCCGCACTTCGGTGAAATTTTAACGAGTCACGCGGAGAAAACTCGATACCTCCGTGAAATTTTAACGAGTCACGCGGAGAAAACTCGATACCTCCGTGAAATTTTAACGAGTCACGTGGAGAAAACTCGATACCTCCGTGAAATTTTAACGAGTCACGCGGAGAAAACTCGATTTACTTTTTCTGTTTAAAGAGCGTTGAAAAAGAGGAAAAGAATGGCTCCTTGTTCTTTGTCTCAGTAGTTTAATGAGTCTGACAAAGGTGACTCGGGATTTTTTCGGTTTTATGAGCAAGAAAAAGATTCCTAAAAAGAATGCTCAGAGCTTCTTCATGGTTTTAACGAGTCTGAAGAAGAGAACTCTAGGTTTTTCGGATTAACGAGCAAGAAAAGACCAAAAAGAACGCTCGATGCCAACTTCGTGTGAGTTTAACGAGTCCGAAGAAGAGAACTCGAGGTTTTTCGGATTAACGAGCAAGAAAAATACCATGAAAAGAACGCTCGATAAAACATGAGTGTGTCTGCTCATAAATCTTGATCCCTTATTAGAATCATCAGTACCAAATCTCAAGAGTTGCGACATGTGTACAACGAGGAATCACGACTTTGCCGACTGACTTAAGAGAGTCATGCCCCAGAATTAGCTATAAGAAGGTCAGAAGACATTCATTTTCACTGTTTCGAGTGCTGTGAAGAAGCTCTGGAGTGGAAAAGGGGTGGAAACTTCAGCTGGTGATTACGGTCGATTCGGGCAACAGTTTTCTATTCCGCGAGATCCAGGTAAGAGCTAGAACCTCCTGTTATCATTTAATTGCCAATTTTTTAGTTTTTACTGGTTCAAAATTAGGAAATTTTGAGGCCCTAGAAAAATATTTGCGCCTAACGCGGGTCAGGAGTACAACATCCGCGTTAAACGCACAACCCGTGAGGGATGTAAGCATTAGAACGCTCTGTTTTGTATTAGTGACAGCGTTAGGCGCAACATGATTTCTAGCAACTCAATTTTTTCGTTTTTGAAGTGGTCCAGGCAAATTTTAATCGGTTGGAAATGTTTCATTTGCAGGTGTTCAGCTGTTAATCATGAGTATCTGGCGAGAGAGAGAGAGCATGAGCGGGAAGAACGAGAGATGGTGACGGATGCGGAAAGTTTAATGGCTCTCCGGAGGTGCGGATTGCTTAAGTATGCCCGTTTAGAACTGATGAGGGGTCAAGAGGACCTCCTGAGGTGGCTGATCCAGCAGTGGGACGAACGGCATCATGTCTTTCGGATTGGTGGCAACGAGCTCGCCATCGAAAAAGATGATGTTTACTTTTTGATCGGCTTGTCATGTCGTGGGGCGAGGCCCAATTTGACGGGGTCCAGAGCTGACCCTCATTCCACTACTGATTTGATCCATGCGCACTGCATACGTGGCACCCAGGCTGTGAGTAACCGGATACCTATTGCACAGGTGACTTTGAGACCCTTGCGGTCTATTCTATGGATGATTGTTCGCTTGGCAGGCACCAAGAGTTAGCATGTGGCTACCAAGGCCCAGATGCTCCTAGCCTTGGATTGTATGCAGCCTCAGGTTTTCAACTGGTGTGACGGTGTAGTCCGTCGGGTCCGAGCAGAGCTTACTGCATGCAAGACCCGTACTCAAAGAGAATTTGGGTACGGAACACTGATTGTTTCTTTCATACTGGAGCGGATACCACTGATGAGGCCTAGGATCCCAACAGCGCCATTGGGTCCACGCGAGCCGAGGCAGGCTCGGTGGGCCACTTTGCTTCCACGGACTGGAGAGGGTCCTGTCCATCACTGTTTCGATGAGGGATTTTTTGATTGGCTGGACTCTCAAATCATCATGATTGAGGATTATCCCTATGCAGGGATGAACTTCACAGGCGATCCCGAGCTAGTCCTGCCCCCTGGCACCCAGTGAGGGGCCCGATGGTAAAAATGATCAGTTGTTTTCAAAGAAGTTTTTGTTTTTACCTTTTGAATGTTTATGTAATTTTTTTTTTTGTTTGAAAAGGGGTGAAAATGAAATTTTGACATGAAACTTTTGCTTGCTTGACATAGATGTGGCACCTATCCATCCAGTTGGGGCCCCTCGCTATGCATGGCGAGGATTGCAGCTACCCGCGGCTGGCGCACCTGTAGAGGAGGCGGAAGCCGGCGACGACGATGATACCCAGATTTTACATGAACTCTCCAGGAACCTGGAGGGTCTGAGTATGGGTATACCACCGCTTCCTATGTGGGAGGTTCCAGTTCGTCTGCAGCGGCATACTGTGGGTGTGCCAGAGAGATACCTGGTTCCTCTAAGGAGGATGGCTAGAGCAGTTGTATGCTATTATGAGCATCAGGCTTAGCTGTTTGGAGTAGATGTATTAGTGTCAGAGCATGGCTTAGTGAGCCAAATTTTGTAAAACACCCCAAGTTTTGGGAGATTTTTCTTTCTTTTTGATGTTTACTGTGTACTGGACACGACATATATCTATATATATATATATATATTTTGGTGATTTTGTGTTTTTAAATTTTTATGCATTTTTGATGTGATAAAAATATATGTACTCATGAGTAAATATTTTACAATAAATGTGACAAATGCCAATCTAACACATAATTTGCCAAAGAATCAGCTAATGCATTAAATTCTCTAGGAACGTGCTCAAATGTGATTGTTTTAAATTGACATTCTAAAAGTCGCACTCGTAAAAAATAACGCAACAATACAGGGTGGCGGACGCGGTAATGATTGTTTAGCTGCATAATGATGAGTTGGGAATCTAACCTGACCACTAAATCGGAGATGTCACGAGATGCCGCTTCCGTGAGGAGTTGGATCACTGACATGTACTCGGCCACATTGTTGGTGGCGTTACCCAGGAAGATCCCCCCGGAACCAAGAAGGTCCGACTCAGGCGTATAGAGAACCCAAGTAGCTGAAGCAATGTGTCTAGTGTGACGACTAGCACCGTCTGCATACCCGACGTATGATAACGAATGTGATGACATCTGTGCGAAAGAAAAAGATTACATGAGAAAAACACTTTCAACCAAAACAAATAATCCAGAAGCATCAAAAATAAAAATAGGCAAAAATTATATACATAAAATTACAAAGCATATGCCTAGTGTGAAACTAGGAAAAATACTTCTTCAGATAGAGCCCGTTGCGGGGCTCCTCGAGTGGAATTCCATTACAGTCTTGTAGTTCGTAAGCTCCTTTTGAGAGGGCTTTAGTAACGATGTAAGGACCGAGCCACAATGGTTGGAGTGTTCCTGCCCCCAAGAGGTCGTGTTTTTTATCATAAAGTAGAACAAGATTGCCCTCTTGGAAAGAACGAGGCTTGACAGATTTGTCGTATTGAGCTTTAACTCGGCGCTGGTGAGCTTCGAGTGCTAGTGTAGCATCTCGACGAGTTTCGTCCAAATGATCGAGCGAGAGCAAGCGCTCTTCTGTGGCGGTGGTGCCAGGCAGGAGTTCAACGACCAGTTTAAGCGATGGGATTTCGCACTCAATCGGAAGTACTGCCTCCAGGCCGAAAGCAAGTTGGAAAGGTGTGAAGCCTGTGGCAGTTTTAACTGACGTTTGGTATGCCCATAACGCAGAATATAACTTTCGATGCCATGTGGTTTTATGGTTTCCGACCAATCGACGAATCATGGTTTTGAGAACGCCATTTACGGCTTCTACTTGACCATTAGCTTGAGGATAATAAGACGAAGATTGATCTTGTCAGAAACCTAGCATGGATGTTAATTCGGTCATCATATGATTTTGAAAATGAGATCCATGATCTGTGACAATCGATAGGGGTACGCCGAACCGACAGATAACCTGATTAAATAGGAAGAGAGCGGCGGTTTCGCCATCGGCCTTAAAAGTGGGAAGGGCTTCAGCCCATTTCGTAAAATAATCGACCGCAACCACGATGTAGTTGTGTCCGTTTTCCGAAGCGGGATTGCAGGTGACGAAGTCAATTCCCCATTTAGCGAAAGGACCGACGGAGATAACCGGGTGAAGGGGGGTAGGATGTGCGCGCATTTTCTTTGTGAAAATTTGACATGGATGGCATTTCTGGACTGCTGCAATGCAATATTTAAACAAAGTGGGCCACCAGTAACCAGCGCGCAATATTTTTTGGGCAGTAGCTATGCCCGAAAGATGACCACCACATGCCCCTGCATGGCAGTCATTCAAAACGCGTTCTACCTAATCGATAGTGAGACAACGTCAGAGAATAGTATCAACACCACGACGATATAGTGTATCGTTTAGCACGAGGTAGCGCTTTGCTTGGTGGCGGATACGACGACGGTCATCAGACGTGAGAGCTGGGCGGAAGCGTTGAGTTTGTAGGTAGACTAAGATGTCTCCATACCAGGGGTCCGAAGAGTCGACCAAGTAGACAGATTCATCAGGGAATGGATCATGAGCTACCTCTGTCGGGTCGATTCTGGGAAGGTCCGATAGTAATTCGGTGAAGACAAGGGATTTCTTTGCTTTGGCAGCCGTGAACACCAAATCAAATTGTTGGAGGATGACGATCCATTTGGAATATTTCCCTCCAATAATTTGTCTAGACAAGATATGTCGCATGGGATTCTCCAAAGCAATCACCGTAGTCTGTCACAGCAATATATAATGTCGGAGCCGGGTGACGGCGAAAACTACCGCCAGAGAGAGTTTCTCCACATGTGAATAACGTAATTCAGGTCCAATGAGACCTTTAGATAAATAGTAAATCACATGTTCGCTGTCGTCATCGTGTACTTGAACCAAAACCATTCCAAGTGAAGATGGTGATGCTGCGAGATAGAGGAGAAAGTCGCGTGAGTAATCGGGGGCACTAAGGAGTGGGGCTGAAACAAGTGCCTGTTTCAAAGCATCAAATGACCGTTGAGCTTGGTCATCCCACAAGTATAGTGTTCCTTTCTTCAATAATCGCATGAAGCCTTTCGTCATCTCAGCATAGTTAACGATGAAACGTCGCAAAAAGTTTGCCTTCCCCCGCAAGCTTTGGAGTTGAAGGATGGATTGTGGTGCCGACAATTCAATAATTGCTTTTACCTTATCGGGATCAACCCTAATCCCGTGCTTGGAAAAAATGAACTCTAACAATCATCTGGACTCGACCATAAATATGCATTTATGAGGATTCAAGCGTATATTGTAGAACCTGCACCTAGCAAAAATTTCTCTTAAATGAGCCAGGTGGTTTCGTCACTTCTTGGAATGAGCCGGGAGGTCATCCAAGTATGCTTGTACAATATGTCGAATGTCATGAAAAGCATAGTCCATAGCCCGTTGAAAATTTGCTCCAGCATTCTTCAGGCCGAATGGGAGCTTTTTATACGCAAAGATGCCCCAAGGACAGATGAAAGCAGTTTTATGCTGGTCGTCTTTTTTTATGGCAATCTGGTTGTATCCCGAAAATCCATCCATGAAGGAAAAAGATTCGCATCCGGCACAATCGTCGAGAATTTGATCAATGAACGGCGTAGGATAGTTGTTTTTTGGACAAGCGGCGTTCAGATCGCGATAATCGACGCAAACTCGAATAGTGCCTTATTTTTTATCAACGGGAACCGGATTGGAAACCCATTCAGTTAAGGGAACGGGGTAAATGAAGCCAGCGTTCAAATTTTTTTCTACTTCGACCTTAATGGCGGCTGCTTTGCACGGGTGGACAGGTCTAAGTCGTTGCCGGATAGGTTTAGCATTGTCATAAGTCTTGATTTCGTGCTCGAAAATAGAAGGATCTATGCCGGGCATTTCGTCATAAGACCAAGCAAAGACATCGCG
>CM076577.1:1368834582-1369006508 GCA_034641835.2 Pinus albicaulis
TTATATGGAATGATGAGGCCACTTTGGCATTCTCTCTTTTAATGGATGCCATGTCTTCTACACCAACATCGGTTGCACCTAATTTTGGAAAAACATTCATAGTAGAGTGTGAGGCACTAGGACAAGGAATTTACGTAACATTAACACAATAAGGGATATCATTGGCTTTTAAAAGCAAGGAATTCAAAGAAAATATTTGATGAAATCTACGTATGAAAAATAAATGGAAGCAATATTACATGCAATAAAAAATGGGGATAGTATATCACTGGGAGGTACTTTAAAGTCAAGATATACCATGATAGCATAAAGTATTTTTTGAAGCTATGGATTTCATTGGAAGATTAACAAAAATGAGGAGAAAAAATGCAAAGTTTTAATTTTAAGATAATCTGCAAAAAGGGTAAGGAAAATTTAGTACATGATGCTCTTTCTAAAATAGAAGAGGCCTCAAATTTATATCCAATTACATTTTCTATTCCTAGGTGGCTAGAAGAAGCTTGCCATAATGGGAAAATGACAATAGTACTAAACAAAAACTAAAATTTATAAATGATGGGATGAACTCTATGGAGCATTGGGAGTGAAAGAGAGATATACTTTGGTGAAAATGTAGAATATTTTTATGCACGCAAGAATATTTGAATAAAAAAATATTAAGGGAGTCCCATGTCTCTCTGATGGTAGGACGCAGGGTTCCTTAAAACATCTCAAAGGATCAAAAAATATATTTTTTGAAGGAATGAAGAAATATATTCAAAATTTTGTAAGAGAAGGTCAGGTTTGCATAATAAATAAAAAAGAGATAGTAAAATCTCTAGGGTTACTTCAACCATTCCACATACATATTCAAAGACTAGAAGATATATCAATAGACTTTATTACAGGGTTACTGAAATATAAAGGTAAGTATTACATTTTTGTGGTCATTTATATAGACAAATTTTGTAGATTTTTTTTGTAGAGCTCAAAGTACATAAACAACAAGCCAAGTCGTAGAAGTGTCCGTGAAAGAAATTCATAGTCTTCATGGTTTTCCTAAAGTAATAGTAACAAGAAAATTTTGGAAATAATTATTTAATATGAGTGGAGAAACACTAGCTGCCATGAGTTCTACATATAAAACACAATCAAATGGTCAAACAAAAATAGTTAACAAATGTTTTTAAGGTTATCTACAATGTTACTCTTTAGAAAAGAAATCTTAATGGATGAAGTGGGTTCGTCAAGGAAGAATGGTAATATGATACTACCTATCACACATCTACTAAAATTTCCCCATTTAAGGCCCTTTATGGATATCCAACTCCTTGTATCTCATACTTTTTGCAAGATAAGTCCAAAGTATAGGAAACAGAGTCACATATAGAAAATACTAAAGAAACTTTGAAAATTATTATGGAAAACCTTCAAATGACATGAAACATGATAAAACAACAAGGGGAACAACATTGAAGTGAAAGATAACTTGAGGAGGGTAATTGGGTATTTTTTAGATTATAGCATTATAAGCAATCTTCATTCAAGAAAAAGAAGAATAAAGAATTAGCTCAAAAATTTTATGGCCCTAAATAATTATTCATAGGATTGCACAAGTGGTATAGAAGTTATATTTTCCTTCTTCTTGCATTCATAAGGTTTTTCATGTATCTTGCCTAAAAAAGGTTTTGGGAAAAATATGCCAATGTAAATAGAACTTCCAAAATTAGATGAAGAATGAAAGTTGATTCTTGAACCACAAAAAGTTATAGATAAACATTATGTATCTCTTTGACATATAACCATTATGAAGTACCTAATCAAGTGGAAGAATATTCCTCTAGAAGAAGGTACATGGTAAAATGATCAATTCATGATGAAATACCCACGACTAAAGGGTTCGTTTGAAGTTTTGACAAAGGTTTTGTTATATGTTTTATATAACACGCGGCGGAATAGTTTTATTGTTTGTTAAGGTCCCACACAGTGATCAAATTTGAAGGGCAGGTCCGAATTTCAATTAGAAGGGCATATATCTATGTCGCCCTTCCATAATGAAAAGCTTTAAAAAAAAACTTTTCAATTGACCACAATAAATTATTTTTACATTTCATTTTCAGAAAGACAAACCATCAATCTTTATATTAATAAAAGACTGTTACATATACAACAATGAAGAAGGCTCCATCTTTCATTGCTTAAATATCTCATTGGCAATGTCAACATAAGTCTTGAAGACACTATTATAATAATTTGGATACATACATCCGTGGCACTCAGTTCAGCAGAGGCCGAGTACATGGCAGCAAGTTTGGCTGCATGCGAGGCTATTTGGATGAGGAAGATCCTCGCAGGTTTGTTCAGGTTGCATTTGGAGCCTACAGTGATCTACTGTGATAACCAGAGCTGCATCAAGCTCTCGCCTAATCCAGTATTTCATGATAGGTCCAAACATATCGACATCAGGTACCATCACATCAGAGATTGTGTTCAGCGGAGGATCATGATGCTTTCATATGTTCCCACGGAGGATCAGGATGCCGACATCCCGACGAAGGCGCTCACCAGGAGCAAGTTCGAATTCCACAGAGGCAGGATAGGGATTGCAGATAATCCATATCTTGCTGAGAGGGAGTGTTGAGAATGCAGCAAGATGATGGAGCTTAGTGAAATGAAGTCGCCTTCACTAAGTGGGCCCGCAGGCAAATTCTGGCGCAAAGTCTATTTTTAGACAATGTCTATTTTTAGACATACGGAGCATAATTTGGGAATTCCAGTTGGAGATTCTTGAAGTATGCGACATGTCGGTAAAAATAGATGAGACCCTAATTTTTGTTGGGTGTGGAGCCTGATTATCTTGTTTACTTTGTATCACAGCTTTGGACCCCCGTACCTTAAAAGGGGCGGCAACGCCGCCCGAAATTTAATCGCTGCCGTGGGGGGTCCAGGGGGGGGCGCCCCCGAAGCTAAAAATTGATGTAAAATTTCCTTGTAAAAGTATAGTAATTTCTAGTCAATCTGGGCCGTTCATTAGGCAAATGATCTGACGGTAGAAGTTATGTTTAGATTAGGGTTTTTTTTTGCCCTAGAAGGCAACCCCCTTGTATATATGGGGCATTGTATTATGGCTGTGTATTAGGTGTGTATTCTCGGAGCGAGAAACAGAGAGGGAGACTGTGAGAGAGAACAGAGGATATTACAGCGGATCTGCTGTAGGTTATGTCTCTTCATTTTGTTGGATAATATAAAGGAAGGACTCGTCGTTCGGGACGTAGCCCAAACTGGGTGAACCACGTATATATGTGTCTCTCTGGTTTTATGTGTTTTGTGTGCTTGTATTTTTCCGCATATTTTATGTGTTGCATTTCTCTGTAATATTTAATTTTCTAACAACTGGTATCAGAGCCGAAGGTATATTTGGCTGTTAAACTCGCAGGAAAGAAGGGTTCCCGGTTCGAGTGGGAGCAATGGCGGAAGATGGTAAGTTTAGGGTCGAGAAATTTAACGGCGAAAACTTTTCGCTGTGGAAGATGCAGATGGAAGATTATCTGTATCAGAAATATCTGTACCTACCATTGAGCAGAAAAACAAAGAATTCGGTGGCCATGACAGACGCGGAATGGAACATTCTCGATAGAAAGGCCTTTAGAATAAGACGCGTTTGTGTTCTGCGCGCGTCGCTCAATATTTCGAAGGAAACAACGTCGTAGGGTTTGATGCGTACGTTGCCAAACCGTATGAAAAACCCTCGGCTCCTCAAACAAGGTATTTCTTATGAAACGACTATTTAATATGAAGATGTCTTAAGGTGGATCTGTTGTTATGCATCATTTAAATGAATTCTAATACAATACAACAAGTCACTCTCGTAGGGGTAAAATTTGATGATGAAGTTAGAGCTCTATTATTCTTGTGCTCATTGCCAGAGAGTTGGAATGTTTAGTAATGGCCATTAGGAACTCTGTCTCTGGATCTAGTACTTTAAATTTTGATGATGTTGTTGGTGCTATCCTTAGTGAGGAAATGTGACGGAAAAGCTCCGGTGAGACATCAGGTAATGCTTTGAGTGCAGAGTCTAGGGGAAGAAGAATGGAAAGAGGAAAGAGCTTGGGATATCGCAGTAAATCAAGGAAAGGAAGATCCAAGTCCAGATCAGGAATAGTGTGCTGGAATTGCGAAAAGAAAGGACACCTAAAGAAAGACTGTAGATCTCGGAAGGGAAAAGAAGGAGACACAAAGCAAGAAAACAATCATGAATAAAATGTGATATGTGATGTGTTACAAGATGTTTTCATTCTTTCTTTCAAAAATGTTACTGATTCTTGGGTTGTAGATTCAGGGGCTTCATTCCATGCCACACCTGATAAGAAGTATTTTCATGACTATGTTCAAGGAGATTTTGGACAAGTTCGTTTGGGTGATGATAAACCCCGTAAAATTATTGGAATGGGTAAAGTTATTGTAAAACAACATAATGGAAACCAATGACTACTGAAGGAGGTAAGGCATGTTCCAGATCTGAAGAAAAATCTGATTTCAACAGGGAAGTTAGGCGGTGAAGGTTGTGTGACAACTTTCACGGATAAAACTTGGAAGGTCA
The DNA here is from genome assembly GCA_034641835.2 of Pinus albicaulis. Classification (NCBI taxonomy): domain Eukaryota; kingdom Viridiplantae; phylum Streptophyta; class Pinopsida; order Pinales; family Pinaceae; genus Pinus; species Pinus albicaulis. The sequence goes on from CM076577.1 coordinate 1,368,839,162, forward strand.
CCAAAGGAGCCCTAGTAATAGCAAAAGGCGAAAAGGTTGGTACATTGTATTTATGAAATGGTATTTCTAACTATGTTAATGCTTTAACTTCCAAAAGAGAAGATGCAGCATTATGGCATCATAGGCTCGGACACATGAGTGAGAAGGGGATGAAGATTCTTCACTCAAGAAACTTGTTGCTAGGTTTGAAGAATGTTGATTTGGATTTCTGTGAGAATTGAATTTATGGAAAATAGAGGAGAGTCAGATTTCTCTGAGTTGGGAAAGAAAAGAAGAGTGAAAAATTAGAGCTTGTGCATATAGATATATGGGGACCTTCTTAGGTATCATCTCTCAGTGGCTCTCGTTATTATGTTACTTTTATCGATGATGCAACTAGAAAAACTTGGATTTATTGTATTCGGTATAAAATCTGATGTATTTGACACTTTCAAGAAATGGAAAGCTTTGGTTGAGATTGAGACAGAAAGAAGCATGTCTCAGACGTATTGTCGGAGGTGAGAATAAGTAAAGAAAGAGTTTGATAGGTATTGTTCGTAGCATGGAATTCGTAGTGTGAGAGAAGACAAGCCTCCAAGAACACCACAAGAAAATGGTGTGTCGAAAGGATGAACAGAACAATCATGGAGCGTGCAAGGTGCATGCTGAGATTGCATATGTGATTGCCTTTACAATTTTGGGCAGATGTCAGATACTGCTTATCTAATAAACAGAGGGCCTTCAAGTTCCTCGATGGTGGTTATTCGTGAGGAAGCATGGACAGGTAAAAATGTAAACTACTCTTTTTTAAAGCCATTTGGTTGTGAGGCCTTTGTCCATATTAATAAAGAAAATAGAACAAAGCTTGAGGAAAAATCAAAGAAATGTACCTTTATTGGATATGGTGCTAATGATTTTGGTTATCGGCTATATGATTATGAAAATCACAAAATAATTAGGAGCAGAGATGTAATATTCAATGAAAAGGGCTTGTATAAGAATTAGTTGCAGGAAAAGAAACAAGAAAAAGAAAGCAAGGAATACGCGGTTCTTGATGAGATAACTGAAAAAGTAAAGGTGCCTGAAAATAATAATAATCAACAACCACAGCAAAAACAACCACCACAATAGCAACAGGAACCTCAAACACCTGAAAGTGGTGTTAGAAGATCTACCAAGATAAGTAGACCCCCTGAACGATACTCTCCTTCATTATATTATTTATTGTTGACTGATTATGGGGAACCAGAATGTTCTGAAGAAGAAATACATGTAGAAACCAGGAAGAAGTGGGAGCTATCCATGAAATAAGAGATGGACTCCTTGGTACATAACCAGACTTGGGACTTAGTTAGGTTTCTTGTAGGTAAAACAACATTGTAGAATAAGTGGGTTTACAGGTTGAAGGAAGAATATGGAAGAAAACATAGGTACAAAGCTAGGCTTGTGGTGAAGGGGTTTGCACAAAAGAAAGGTATTGACTTTGATGAAATATTTTCTCCTGTTGTTAAAATGACTTCAATCAACTCGTCTTAAGTCTCGTGTAGTCGTGGAAGATTTACATCTTGAACGCTTAGATGTAAAGACGCATTTCTCCATGCTGAGATTTGGAGGAAGAGATATACATGCAGCAACTGTATGATATGAGGTAAAAGGGAAAGGAAAATTGGTGTGTAGGTTAAAGAAGAGCTTGTATGGCTTAAAATAGGCTCCAAGGCAGTGGTATCTAAAATTTTACAAGTTTATGTCCGAACAAGGTTATACTAGATGTCACTCTGATCATTGTGCTTATCTAAAAAGGAAAAATGATAGCAACTATATTATATTGTTATTGTATATAGATGACATGCGTGTTGCAGGGTCTAACATGCAGGAAATAAATGTGCTCAAAAGAAAATTGGAAAATTCATTTGCAATGAAGGATTTGGGAGCTGCAAAACAAATCCTTGGTATGAGGATAACTAGAGACAGAAAAAATCGCAAATTAACACTGTCTTAGAATGAATACATATAAAAGGTGTTGAAAAGATTTAATATGCAGAATGCAAAACCAGTTAGTACACCTTTTTCTAGCCATTTCAAACTTAGTAAGGAGATTTGCCCCAAGACCCACAAAGAAATGGAATATATGTCTAAAGTTCCATATGCATTAGCAGTTGGAAGCTTAATGTATGCAATGGTCTACACAAGGCTTGATATTACACATGCAGTGGGAGTTGTAAGCAAGTATATGAACAATCTAGGAAAAGAACATTGGATGGTAGTGAAATGGATTCTTAGATATTTGAGAGGTACCACAAATCAAGCATTATGCTTTAGTGGTTAAAACATTGCTCTACAGGGATATGTTGATGCAGATATGGCAGGTGACAGAGATAACAGGAGGAGCACTACAAGATATTTATTTACTGTAGGTGGAACAACTGTCAGTTGGGTTTCAAAAATCCAAAGTGTTGTTGCACTTTCAACAATAGAAGCAGAGTATGTTGTCATATGAGGCTAGTAAAGAAATGATTTGGTTACAGAGGTTTATGGATGAATTGGGTAAGAAGCATGATATGGGCACACTATACGTTGATAGCCAAAGTGCTATTCATCTTGCAAAGAACTCGCATTTCATTCCGTGACTAAAACACATACATCTCAAGTACCATTTCATACGGTCAGTATTGGAAGATGGAGAGTTGAAGCTGGAAAAGATACACACTAGCTAGAATCCTGCAGATATGCTAACAAAAGTTGTAACCAGGGAGAAATTGAGAACATGCTCAGTTTCAATTGGTCTTCAAGGATGGCGATGAAGATGAGGAACAGCCATGTCCAAATAGGAGTCATTGTCCAGCAAATGAAGCAGCGATGGAGTTGCTACAATCAGTCTCCAAGTGGGAGATTGTTGGGTGTGGAGCTTGATTATCTTGTTTACTTTGTATCACAGCTTTGGACCCCTGTACCTTAAAAGGGGCGGAAACGCCGCTAGAAATTTAATCGCTGTCGTGGGGGGTCCAGGGGGGGGCGGCAGCGCTTTTCGGAGTCCCCCCTGGCGGGTGTTCGGGGGCAGCGCCCTCGAAGCTAAAAACAGATGTAAAATTGCCTTGTAAAAGTATAGTAATTTCTAGTCAATCTGGGCCGTTCATTAGGAAAATGATCTGACGGTAGAAGTTATGTTTAGATTAGGGTTTTTTTTTTTGCCCTAGAAGGCAACCCCTTGTATATATGAGGGCATTGTATTGCGGCTGGGTATCATGAGTGTATTCTCGGAGCGAGAAACTGAGAGGGAGACTGTGAGAGAGAACAGAGGATATTACAGCGAATCTGCTGTAGGTTTTGTCTCTTCATTTTGTTGGATAATATAAAGGAAGGACTGGCTGTTTGGGGTGGACGTAGCCCAAACTGGGTGAACCACGTATATCTGTGTCTCTCTGGTTTTATATGTTTTGTGTGCTTTTATTTTCCGCATATTTTATGTGTTTCATTGCTCTGTAATATTTAATTTTTCTAACAACTTTTGACCCGTGCTATTTTTAGACTCGTATCTCCTAAAATATGGAAGTCAAATATTATTTACCCTTAATAATATTTTGACTATTTGGATGTATAGCTTTACTCTCTTGGGAGCACTTCAGCTTTGAGTCATGGAGGTGACTCATGCAACTCGATGTATGAATCATGTGGTTCCTAGGTTTTGGTGGTTCCTAAGGTTTGATGGCATCTTGCATGGTTGGCTTCAGTTAGACTTCAGTGGCAGAAGTTTTGGAGGAGTTAACGGGACAGATAGTGGAGTTGTGTTCTGTTTGTTTTAGTTGAACTAGTTGGGATTAGTTAACTAACTAATCAACTAGATATGAGTGGAGTGAATTAAATAATATTTAATTCACTAAATATTAACTCATTAGTCAACTCAAGAACACTTCATTTCACTACAGTGCATGATCAGTTCAGTGGAGACCAGTGGAAGAGGCAGATGAAAGGGTGAGTAAAGCTATCAGTTGGTAGATTGGTTTTGCATGAGATTTGCATTACACTTGGAGGAATTGTCCATGACAATTGCGCAGTCAAGCCAAGGGGATTCGAACCTTGGATCTCTTCATATATAGGCCATGATTGCGCAATAGAGGCAAGGCAGTCAGCAGTGAGTTTTGAACCCGAGACTTGTTCAAAACTGAGTTAGATTGTGTGTGACTTTATGAGAAAGTACCGAGTACTTGTGAGGAGTATTGTACTTGTTTGGTTACATGATTTCTCCATTATAATATACACAATAGCTGCGGGGTTTTCAGCTATAGGCTTTCCCCATACATATTGAGTTAATGTGTGATTGATTTGATGTGAGATTGCTTCTATATTTCCGCATGTGACAATTAATTGTGAAAAGAAGGTTATGTGTTATGCATGCAATTCGAAAAATTGATGTATGATGGGTTAATCTTCAGCGAATAAGTGATTTATTCGACTAATTTCTACAACATTCGGGGAGAAACCTACATTTGGTATCGGAGTTGTTTCGGCTTCAAGGGGACGCCTTTGCTGCTGAGGGTTTTTTGCTCGGGCCTGAGGTAGACCCTGTTCAGTGGGAGATTTGTGGGATCGATTCTTGTGGTGAAAGAAGATGGCGAGCGGCGGAAAGATAGAGATCGAGAAATTTAATGGTCAGAGTTTTGAGTTGTGGAAGCTCAAGATGGAGGATCTGCTGGTGGATAAAGATCAGTGGATCGCGGTAGATCCGGGTACTAAACCAATGGCAATGTCAGATGAAGACTGGAAGAAACTGGATCGGAAGGCTAAGAGCACAATACGGTTGTGTGTCTCAGATTCAGTATTGTTGAGTGTATCTGGGGAAGCTACGACGAAGAATTTGTGGGAAAAACTTGGGACTTTGTACCAATCTAAGTCTTTGGTGAATAAGTTGTTCATGTGGAAAAAGCTGTATAACCTGAGGATGAAGGATGGAGACTCGGTGACAGAGCATCTGAACGCCTTCAATACTGTGGTAAGTCAGCTGTCGTCTGTTGATATTAAAATATCAGATGAAGATAAGTGCATCAGTTTGTTGTGCTCTCTACCAGACTCGTGGGACAGTTTGGTTATTGCAATAGGTAGCAATACAACTACCTTGAATTTTGATGACATTGTCTCAGCCTTGCTGTCGGAGGAAATGAGACGGAGAAATATGGAGGGTCAGAATGGAGATGCCTTATTTGTATGAGGAAGGTCCCAGAACAGAAACAAGAATAAGGTTTCGAGTGGGAGATCTAAATCTAGAGGGAGATCTAAATCTCCTGGAAAGTTTTTAAAGGTGTGCTGGAAATGCGGAAAGGAAGGGCACTACAAAAAGGAATGCAGATCTAAAGCTCCTGAGAAAGGAAAGGGATCTGATGAAGGTCCTTCTGCAGAGGCAAAAACCACCTCAGATGAAGGTGGGGATGTGTATTTGGCTTCTTCTTCAAATACACATGTAGATCATAAGTCATGGTTGATTGACTCAAGTGCATCCTTTCACTTCACTCCCCATAGGGAGTGGTTTTGCGAGTATGAGAAATATGATGGTGATGTCTTCCTAGGGGATGATAGGAAGGCCAAAATCATCGGATGTGGAAAGGTCAAGCTGAAGCTGCAAGGTGGAAGGATTAGAACACTTCCTGGTGTTCTGCATATTCCTGCATTGGCCAAAAATCTGATTTCTGTAAGCAAGATGGATGATGCAGGTGTAAAAACAGTGTTCGAGAAAGATGCCTGCAAGATGGTTCGGGGAGCACTGGTATTAATGCGGGGAGTTCGGGCTAGAACTCTGTACAAGCTACAAGGTAGCACAGTTATTGATGGGTGTAACAGTTCTGTGGTTCCTAAAAGTGGGACGGAAAGCCTAGCTGTGTCTGGAGAAAAGACCATGCTATGGCATCAAAGGCTTGGACATATTGGAGAGAAGGGCCTTCGGATACTACATAGAAATGGTATGGTAGAAGGTATGTCTAATTGTTCTCTAGATTTCGATTTCTGTGAACATTGTGTATATGGGAAGCAGAATCGGGTGAGTTTTCCTTCTGGTACTAAGAGGGAAAACAAGATATTAGAACTTGTGCACAGTGATGTGTTTGGGCCTGTGTCAGTTCCATCACTGGGAAAGTCTGTGTACTATGTTTCATTCATAGATGACTTCTCAAGGAATACATGGATATATTTCTTGAGAAAGAAATCTGAAGTCTTTCACAAATTTAAAGAATTTAAGGCTCTGGTGGAAAACCAGACAGAGAAGAAGATCAAGGCATTGAGGACAGATAATGGAGCGAAGTTCTGCAAGAAGGAATTTGAAGAGTTCTGTAAGAAGTGTGGTATAGCACGGCAAAATACTACTCCATACACACCTCAGCAAAATGGAGTTGCAGAAAGAATGAATAGAACACTGATGGAAAAGGCAAGAAGCATGCTCAGTGGTACCGGGTTAGGACAAGAATTCTGGGCAGAGGCAGTGGAGACTGCATGTTACTTAGTTAATAGATCACCTTCATCAGGGTTGGAGGATAAGACCCCACATGAGGTATGGACTATGTTGGGGTTCTCATGTTTTGGCCAGATTGGTAATACCAAAAGATGAGACAACATCAAAACCGCTTTGGGGCCCTAGGATCTAGCCCTCCTGGACCCGGAGAGGGATCTCTCCAATGAAACAAAGAATGATATATATTTGAAAGATCAAATTGAGATATTAGGCTAGTTATGAAGTAAGGAGGGGGGTTTGAAATGATTTGGTTGGTTGGTTGCTGAGTTGGTCATGAGATCATGGACTGAGAAAGTAATGGGAGGAAAAGGAACAAAACAGCAGGATGCTTCAGCAAAAATAATAGGTTGAGAAAGTGCCATCCATTGGGCTATGGAGTCATGAGAGGTAATTACATGCAAAAACTAGCCAAGGCTTTCAAAGGGCAAGCCATCTACACTAAAGGATCTTTTTAGATAGATGATGGAATGGAACATTAAGGAAAGAAAGTGAGAGAAGGAAAGAAACCTACTTTCTGTCTATAGATCAGGTCAGAGGTCATTTAACTCCAGACCTGCTTGGACATACTCAAATGCAGCTCTCAAGGGAAGGACAAAGGGGCAGCTTATAGATCGGACCAGAGATCATTTAACTCTAGGTCAGCTTTAGCATGCTCCAATGGAAAAACAGAGATAAGTTTAACAAAGGGATCTTAGAAAGTCCAGCTTTTTGCACAAGGATCCTAGTGGACAGGGCTAACTCCAATCCCTAGTGTTCCCAAATCTTCCAGCATAAACCCAACAAGAACATCTAAGAACTGATTCATTTAATTCATACATCAGCTAGCATGCAATAACATCCACTACGCTGGTTAAACCAAGTGAAAAAACTTCTCAGATAAAACATTTCAGAAGATAAACATAAATGGCATGGAGAGTAGGAACATAGGGTACCTAACAAGGGTAAATCCTATGTCAAACTTCTGAAGAAAGCCAACAGAAAATGAAACAATATAAAATGTAATAAACAAAGTTGGAAGAACATCACCAAAAGTAATAGACCAGGATCCTGTGAAATGTGCTTTGATTAATTGATGCAAAACCAGTCATGTACACTGAGCTCAATGGCTAATACAGCCCAGACTTCTCCTCCCAGCCTATTACACAATGACTACTTTGCTACTCCCTCCCACGACAGTTCTAATAGTCCAACATGAATCCCTCTAACAAAAAATCCTCAATAACTAGACAACAACCTTTACATTATGTTCTCGGGAATTCTTATAGAAGAAGAAGTGAAAACAAGAATAGATGAAAAATTAAATGAGCCTCATTAAGACAGCAAGGTGGAAGTTTTCACACCCATACCACTTAATGGAAATCAGCATTCACTGTGTGTACTCTGTAGGCCATTTGGGAACCTCTGTCAGGTCAATTTTGACCTCTGATATGCTCTTTGTAGTCTTCTTGGTTGTTTGGACTCTGTGGTAGATTTTTGAATAAATGAACTGAACGAAATTTCGCGGCCCCTCCATGCCTCATAACTGCAATCTGAAAGTATTTTAAGAAGCTCCTGCCATTGTCTTAACTTTCCTGGGATCAAGGGGCATGGAGGGCGCTGTGGGAATGGTGTACTTCTGAGAGAAAAGTACTCTGCTGATATTTAACACGGATAAGACTCGACAGTGTGCTTTTGGTCTTGAAATTGTGTCTTTCCTTTGAATTGCGGGGTCAAACATCAATTATAACAATAACAAGCATAAACCCCCTTTGAATATCTTCTGCTGGTCCACTGGCGAACGCTGAAATGGCCTCTCTGTGTTATCTGCACGATGAAGTAATCCTATTACAAGCCCAGATAGTGATGGCGGAGACATGCTGTGGAGGCCCGGAGAAATAGTGGCGGAACAGTGAAAATAGCGGCAATGATGAAGAATGGCGGAAGAAATGGTGATTAGTGTAAAACCCAAAGGTTCAACGTTTGGGGGAAATACAAAGGAAATAGTGGAAAAAACAATGAAGCGGGAGGGAAATATAGTACGAGGTGGGACCGTACGGAAATCGCAATCGCGGATCAGAGTGGGGCGGAGAGTTGACACATTTCGGAGGTTCTGATTGTGATTGAGGGCGGGATGCGATTGAAACACAGCCGTTAGATCTGGTGGAGGGATGGACAACTCAGATGTGGTCGGGGGATCACAATCGCAAGGAGCAAGGGGAAGACGCGACGGAAAATGCAATTGCGATTAGGCGGGGAGCGCGATTGAGCACTGGCCGTTGGATCTGGGGACCAGATCAACGGCTCACACTCAATCGGAGGGAACAAGCGATTGGGCGGATCGGAGGAAAGGGACCCATCGCAATTGCAAGTCGGAGCGAGGGGTAATCGCAGCGCGGAGCAAAGAACTTGGGATTTCGATCGGAGGAAAGGTTACGATTGGAGGGACATGCGATCAGCGCAATCACAATGTATTGCGATGCGATTAATCGTGTCGCAAACACTTGCGATTGGCACGTTAAAAAAAGCCGCGATTGAAACTTGTTTGCGATTGCGATTGGCACGCAGCGGGGGTTAATATATAATACAAAACTTTATAATAAAGCTCTATAATATGTAAAGCAGGGATGGAAAAAAGGGGGAAGTGATTTAATAAAGGGCGGGACTCATAATATAAGGTTTTATTATAAGGTCCTTTGGGTCATGGAGGGGAAGTGGTTTGGAAATCGCATATTTTGTTTTAACGTGATTTACAATGCGATTTTGATCGGAGAAAGGGGGAAAAAGGGTTAGGCCTTATTATAAGGTCAGAAGGTGGGTTTTTGACCCATTTAATGTGATTTAAAGGTTAGAAAGGGGAACGATAGAGGAATAATGGGGGAAAAAGAAAGGTAAGAAGGGAAAATAGAAGGGAATGCAAAGGGGGACAAAATAGAAGTTAAGTGGGGGTGAAATAAGAGGGAAAAGGGCCCTTTGGGCATTCTTTTTCAAAACAGAGAGGCTTTATAATGGAAATCAGCAGAGGAGATTCTATCAAAGGAAAAAGGCACAAGGAGGCTTCAAGGATGATGTGTTTTCAGGGGAAATGCATTCCTTGAAGGCTCAACAACATTTTAGCCCCCTGTTTGCTTGTCAAAAAATTTATGGGGGGCTAACAGTGGCTCCACATGGGGATGGCTTCTTCTTGAAGGAGTCAAGAATTCAGAAAATGATCTTTGGTGTAGGCCAGATGTCTGCTGCTTGACTCATTCCTTTATTTCTTTGATCAGCTGCCACAAACTATGATGACATCATATCAGCAGTAAAATTTCTCCCAAACAACTACTTACCCATACTAAATTCCTAACATTTTTTCTTCTTGGGTGCATTTGGACTTGCAGACCCTTTACATCATCAATTTTTACAAATAGGAAAATAAACCTATTCTACTTCTACCCTTATTACTCCATGAGACCAGATTAGACTGTTGGTCTCATAGCTTCTCTACCTAGTCTAATATCTGCTAGGATTAAACTGTCTAGCAAATTTCTTCTCTACATTCTAAGACAGAAATTGAAATTCAGTCAAACTAGGATTAGACAGTCTAGTTTGCTAGACTTTGCAGAAATCAAAACAACTAACTACATGCTCACAAACTGAGCTTTATTTCCGACTTCCTACCTACCCTACTCTAACTGGAAATCTCTGATGCTCTAGGTAATACAATAATGCCAATGCAGCCAGTCAAGCAACAACAAAAAAAGATATGAGCATTGGCTGCCTGTCAGACATAACCATAGGGTGCTCTGCATGTGGTTCTTCAAAACTAAGGCCACCTGCAGTGGTGACCAATTATGTTGCATTTGGCTCTTGCGAAAGATCAATGCTGGAGTATTTGAGCCAATCAGGGCCTCCATATATTCTACCACAGGATCAATCAACACTTGATGTACACTTTTTTCTTCAAAGCCCACCAAGATTGATAGGCTGTTTGCATCCCGGGAAACTTCAATCACTGTATCTATAGTGAGGCCTTTGTAATCACACTCCTCCTCTTCCTGATTGGGAGTATTTGGCGCATGTGCATCAACTAGGAATACCTCCTCTTCCTCTGGATCAAGACAAAGATGTCTGTGGGAAAGAAGGTCTCGCTCATCTTCAATGTAGCCTGAGCTAGAGGGCTCATTATATTCGACCGTGCTGTCCTCTAGAAACGCAGGCTGGTCCTGCTGGAACTCTGTGAAAAATTTAACATATTCTTGAGCGGGGGTTTCTTTGATTACCTTAATCCTTTCAGGATAAGGCTCTGGATATTCATTCTGCTCAAGGTCTTCTTCAACTATTTCTTCCTCATCCTCAGTGCTGGAGAGTCGCTGGCTTCCGTCTTTTTGGAAAATATAACTTATGTTTGGATATAAAACAGAGAGAAGATTCAACGAATCTTCGTCTGCTATCATACTTTCAATGCCTTCTCCATTAGTATCATAGATAGCCTGCATTGACTCATCATTTTCTTGAAGTTGATGGTCGTGTTCTTCCTTCCATGAATCTACTGATGATGGCCCTGCAAGCTCAGTTTTCCTCTGGAAAAAATCATCATCAGACAGATCAGCATGAGAGAACGCATAATTAAAATCACAGTCACCCATCAAATCTTCGGGGCTCTCGGCAAGTCTTTGCTCACAGAAAACTGCAATTTCATTTTCTGATTCAAGCTCTGGTCCATCATGCATGTTTGGCATGTGGCTTCTGTCTTGTAGAGATCGGGTTCATCTTTCTTGAGGGAAAGGAACAGGTCTTTCCCAATCATCATTTCTAGCTTCGGCCTCGTATTCTTCTTCTTGTACACTTAGCAAGGATTTAGAAGTCTCTATTAGTCTTTCCAACTTGTTCTCTAAAGAGACCTGCGTTATTTGCTCTGTTCGGTCCTTCCTTTCCGCTTTTAATATTTCCTCACTGCACTTTACATTGTATTCGACAGTGAACGCTATATTTTGCATTTTCTCTAGGCTCGAAGGTTCTCTTTCCCTTATATGGAATTCCACCTCGGGGTCAAACGAACTCGGATAGTGCAATAAATCCCATCCCAAAGGTGGCTTTATATCAGAAGGTATTGCATCATATACCTTATTGAACCTAGCTGAAAAATCTTGCACTGTCTCTGCCGGTTGCCTTCTCAAATTCTGATATTCTTCTAGGATAAGAAGAAAATTCTTTGGGGCTGCCCATCTGTCAAGGAAAACTTGAGAAAATTGATGAAAGCAGAAAATGCTCGCCGCCGAAAGGTTTTTGAACCAGCTCTTAACATTTCCTTGTAATGACAAGGCAAACATCCTAATGCACACATCATCTTCTTCTATTTCATACAATTCAAGTAAATCCTTGAGGTTTTGCACATGTTCCTCAGTAGTGGACCTTTTATTTTCTCCATCGAAAAGAGGCAGCTGGTTTATAAGCTTTGCAGGAAGGGGTTGGAAAATAAGAGGTAAAACCAAAGGCTTATATCTTTCTATGACCTTCATAGGTGTAGGTGGTGTAATAGGAGGCTCATGGCTACTTGAAGCTTCTTTAGGAATGGGGGATATAACATGAGGCTCTTGTCCCACCGGTTCCTTCACAGGAGTACAGGTCTGATCATGGTCTGAAGATTGAGGCTTGAGATATTCCCCATACTCATTGTGGGTCTCATCTCTGGATACTTGATTTGGCTTCAAGTAGGACATAACATAGTGGTAGACAAAGAAAATGAATTCTTTAAACCAAATCCAACCAGTATGCTCTACCCTTCTATGAGGTCTGGCCATATTTCAAGTTCTTCCTCCAGTGGATTCTTTGAGGATTATGGAGGGTGGAGTCGCCAGGTGGATGTATATGAAAATTTGAAGTAGGATGCTATCCACCATCATAAATGTGAATTCCAATCTAACCAGAGATCTTGGGTCTATGAGTGCCTAGGAATGTTTAAGGTGAAATGCACTCATTCCCCAGCGGAGTCGCCATTATGTTGGGGTTCCCATGTTTTGGCCAGATTGGCAAGACCAAAAGATGAGACAACATCAAAACTGCTTTGGGGCCCTAGGATATAGCCCTCCTGGACCCGGAGAGGGATCTCTCTAATGAAAAAAAGAATGATATATCTTTGAAAGCTCAAATTGAGATATTAGGCTAGTTATGAAGTATAGAGGGGGTTTAAAATGATTTTGTTGGTTGGTTGCTGAGTTAGTCATGAGATCATGGACTGAGAAAGTAATGGGAGGAAAAGGAACAAAATAGAAGGATGCTTCAGCAAAAATAATAGGTCGAGAAAGTGCCATCCATCGGGATATGGAGTCATGAGAGGTAATTACATGCAACAACTAGCCAAGGCTTTCAAAGGGCAAGTCATCTACACTAAAGGATCTTTTTAGATAGATGATGGAATGGAAAATTAAGGAAAGAAAGTGAGAGAAGGAAAGAAACCTACTTTCTATCTATAGATCAGGTCAGAGGTCATTTAACTCCAGACCTGCTTGGACATACTCAAAGGAAGCTCTCAAGGGAAGGACAAAGGGGCAGCTTATAGATCGGACCAGAGATCATTTAACTCTAGGTCAGCTTTAGCATGCTCCAATGGAAAAACAGAGATAAGTTTAACAAAGGGATCTTAGAAAGTCCAGCTGGTTGCACAAGGATCCTAGTGGACAGGGCTAACTCCAATCCCTAGTGTTCCCAAATCTTCCAACATAAACCCAACAAGAACATCTAAGAACTGATTCATTTAATTCATACATTAGCTAGCAGGCAATAACATCCACTACGCTAGTTAAACTGAGTGAAAACACTTCTCAGATAAAACATTTCAGAAGATAAACATAAATGGCATGGAGAGTAGGAACATAGGGTACCTAACAAGGGTAAATCCTATGTCAAACTTCTGATGCAAGCCAGCAGAAAATGAAACAATATAAAATGAAATAAACAAAGTTGGAAGAACATCACCAAAAGTAATAGACCAGGATCCTGTGAAATGTGCTTTGATGAATTGCTGCAAAACCAGTCATGTACACTAAGCTCAATGGCTAATACAACCCAGACTTCTCCTCCTAGCCTATTACACAACGACTACTTTGCAACTCCCTCCCACGACAGTTCTAACAGTCCAACATGAATCCCTCTAACATCAAATCCTCAACAACTAGACAACAACCTTTACATTATGTTCTTGGGAATTCTTATAGGAGAAGAAGTGAAAACAGGAATAGATGAACAATTAAATGAGCCTCATTAAGACAGTAAGGCGGAAGTGTTCATGCCCATACCACTTAATGGCAATCAACATTCGCTGTGTGTACTCTGTAGGCTGTTTGGGAACCTCTGTCAGGTCGATTTTGACCTCTGATATTCTCTTTGTAGTCTTCTCGACTGTTTGGACTCTGTGGTAGCTTTCCGAATAAATGAACTGAATGAAAGTCTGCAGCCCCTCCATGCCTCATAACTGCAATCTGACAGTCTTTTAAGAAGCTCCTGCCATTGTCTTAACTTTCCTGGGCTCAAGGGGCACGGAGGGTGTTGTGGGAATGGTGTACTTCCGAGAGAAAAGTACTCTGCTAATATTTAACACGGATAAGACTTGACAGTGTCCTTTTGGTCTTCAAACTGTGTATTTCCTTTGAATTGCGGTGTCAAACATCAATTATAACAATAACAAGCATAAACCCCCTTTGAATATCTTCTGCTGGTTCGTTGGCGAACGCTGAAATGACCTCTCTGTGTTATCTGCACGATGAAGTAATCTTGTTACAAGCCGAGGCAGTGATGGCGGAGACATGCTGTGGAGGCCCAGAGAAACAGTGGCAGAATAGTGAAAACAATGGAAATGATGAAGAATGGCGGAAGAAATGGTGATTAGTGTAAAACCCAAAGGTTCAACATTTGGGGGAAATACAAAGGAAATAGCGGAAAAAACAATGAAGCGGGAGGGAAATATAGTACGAGGTGGGACCGTACGAAAATCACAATCGCGGATCGGAGCGAGGTGGAGATTTGACACATTTCGGAGGTTCCGATTACGATTGAGGGCGAGATGCAATTGAAACACAGCCGTTAGATCTGGTGGAGGGATGGACGGCTCATATGTGGTCGGGGGATCGCAATCACAAGGAGCAAGGGGAAGACGCGACGGAAAATGCGATTGCGATTAGGCAGGGAGCAAGATTGAGCGCTGGCCGTTGGATCTGGGGACCAGATCAATGGCTCACACTCAATCGAAGGGAACAAGCGATTGGGTGGATCGGAGGAAAGGGACCCATCGCAATCGCAAGTCGGAGCGAGGGGTAATCGTAGCGCGGAGCAAAGAACTTACGATTTCAATCGGAGGAAAGGCTGCGATTGGAGGGACATGCGATCAGCGCAATCGCAATGTATTACGATGTGATTAATCACGTCGCAAACACTTGCGATTGGCACATTAACAAAAGCCGTGATTGAAACTTGTTTACGATTGTGATTGGCACGCGGTGGGGGTTAATATATAATACATAACTTTATAATAAATCTCTATAATATGTAAAGCGGGGATGGAAAAAAGGTGGAAGTGATTTAATAAAGGGCGGGACTCATAATATAAGGTTTTATTATAAGGTCCTTCGGGTCATGGAGGGGAAGTGGTTTGGAAATCGCATATTTTGTTTTAACGCGATTTACAATGCGATTTTGATCGGAGAAAGGGGGAAAAAGGGTTAGGCCTTATAATAAGGTCGGAAGGTGGGTTTTTGACCCATCTAATGTGATTTAAAGGTTAGAAAGGGGAATGATTAAGGAATAATGGGGGAAAAAAAAAGGTAAGAAGGGAAAATAGAAGGGCATGCAAAGGGGGGACAAAATAGAAGTTAAGTGGGGGTGAAATAAGAGGGAAAAGGGCCCTTTGGGCATTCTTCTTCACAACAGAGAGACTTTATAATGGAAATCAACAGCGGAGATTCTATCAAAGGAAAAAGGCACAAGGAGGCTTCAAGGATGATGTATTTTCAGGGGAAATGCATTCCTTGAAGGCTCAACAACATTTTAGCCCCCTGTTTGCTTGTCAAAAAATTTATGGGGGGCTAATAGACTGGTAATAAACCCTCTCTTTCACATCTAAGGGTATTTGGATGTGATGCATATTTACATGTTCCAAAGGAGAAAAGGACCAAGTTGGATAATAAATCTGAAAGGTGCATCTTTATTGGGTATAAGGATGGTTTAAAGGGTTACAAGCTTTGGAACCCAGAAACAAGGAAGGTTGTGTACAATCGAGATGTGGTGTTTAGAGAAGTGAAAGATGTTGTTAAACATGAAGTCCTACCAAAGGAACCTGAGAAGATAGAGTTTGAGCTAAAGGAGGATGAATCAGACTCTACAACAGAAGAAGACTCAGAAGATGAAGAGCCACAAACTCCAGCTTTGAGAAGATCACTTCGGGAAAGAAGGCAACCAGAAAGGTATAGTCCATCTGCTTTCTGTTCAGGTTTTGCCTTAACTATAACTGATGATGAACCCAGAACTATCAGGGAGGCAGTAGATTCAGAGGATGGAAAACTCTGGAAGGAGGCCATGGTTGATGAAATGACATCCTTTCACAAAAACGATGCATGGGATCTTGTGGAGTTGCCAGCTGGAAGGAAGCCCATTGGGAGAAAATGGGTGTTTAAGAAGAAGATGAATGTAGAAGGCAAGTTGGAGAAATACAAAGCTCGGTTGGTAGCGAAAGGTTATTCCCAGGTGCCGGGAATTGATTTTGGTCATATTTTTTCTCCTGTTGCGAAATTTACTTCTATTAGATTACTTTTATCTGTTGCTGCTGCATTTGATTTTGAGATAGAACAGATGGATGTGAAGACAACATTTCTTCACGGGGATCTAGAAGAGGAGATCTACATGAAGCAACCTGAAGGCTTTATGGTGAAGGCTAAGAAAGAGCTGGTATGCAAGTTGAAGAAGACTCTGTATGAGTTAAAATAGTCACCAACGATGTGGTATCAGAAATATGATACCTATATACAGGGACTTGGCTTCACCAGAAGCAAGGAGGATCACTGTGTTTATTTTAAATTAATTGGTGACCGTGTTATTTATTTGGTCTTGTATGTGGATGATATGTTGTTGATTGGAAATAACAAAGAAATTATCCAAGACTTGAAGACCCAACTATTATCCAAATTTGACATGAAGGATCTGGGTGCTACAAAATATATTTTGGGCATGGAAATTAAGAGAGATCGGGCAAAGAGGAAGCTCTGGTTAAACTAGAGGAATTATGTCGAGACTATATTGTAGAGGTTCAATATGCAGGATCGTAAACCAGTGAATGTTCCTATTCCTGTAGGTGTAAAGATGTCTGCTGAACAGTGTCCCAAGACACAATAAGAAGAGGATTATATGTCCCGTGTTCCATATGCAAGTGCAGTGGGTAGCCTGATGTATGAAATGGTCTGTACTAGACTAGACATTGCACATGCAGTGGGAGTATTGAGCAGGTTTATGTCAAACCCAAGGAAGGAGCATTGGATAGTAGTGAAGCGGGTTTTCAGATATTAATGTGGCACTAGTGATTATGGATTGTGCTACCAGGGAAGACCAGGATTGGAAATAATGTGTTTAGCCTATTTGGTCCAGATCTCCAGCAGACTGGGCTGGAGATCTGGACCAAAGAAGATCTACAAGTGGGTATGTGTTTAGCCTATTTGGAGGCGCAGTCAGTTGGATGAGTAAAAGATAGTTTGTAGTGGCTCTTTCAAATACAGAGGCAGAATACATAGCAACCACTCATGCAAGTGTTACACAGTAATTTGTCATCATCCCTGCAATCCCCGTCTCGCACATTGGAGGGCTCATTTTGTGACCTGTGAGCAGTGACATAACTTGAAAATACTTTCATGGCATTCCCCTGAACATGTACTTTCATCCCCCTGAAGACATCTCCTTGTGAAAAACCCTAAAAATGGCCCTTTTTGCATTGGCGCGGGTAGCCAGTTCAGTACCCGCGCCAATGGGGAAAATCCTTCAAAGAGGTCGCGCCAATTGGCGCTCTGTCCCAGAGTCGCACTCGCGCCAGCCAATTTAAGGAGTGTTTTTTAAAAATAAATGGCGGAAGTTTCGTCCTAACAAATTCCTGGACTGTTATCTATCTTGAGTTGGGAGGTTTGGCTACGGATTTCCATAGAGAGGAAGTGGTTTTCCACCTCTCATGGAAGCTTCCTTGATGATAGGGCCAATCCCATGATTATAGGGATCTCAACTCCCCTTCCTCCATCTATAAAAGCTTGTCCATCTCCATTGCAAGCTAGTCTTCAAGTTCCCAAATTTCCAAGAGCCTTATGCTGCAAGAGCCTCCATAATTCCCTTAAGGCCAATTTCAAGCAAGGAGACTATTGTCAAGATCCGAAGAGAGAGGTTTGTCCCATCCTTGATAGGCTTTTCGAGACGTGTTCTGCTGGCGACCCTCCGAAGGAGAATTCAGCGTCAGAACTTGGTTGTAATTTTCCTTTGATTGATTAATAATAAACGACTATTGGTTATGGTTCCACTCTTGTTGTTGTTTATGATGATGAGTTATGTCCTTTCTGACTGACATATAGTTGCATCTACTGGATTTTACGCTTGCGTTTGTTTTGTTTCTCGCATGTGCAGGTGTCCATCACGAAGATCGTGGGGATCATGATCTGCCAGGGCTAAGGAACGGGAGCGCCACCTCTTCTACAAGCAACAGTGTTGGATTCCAGGTAAGCCTTCATCGCTAGTTGGTTCATTTTCAATTAGGAACCTGCGCTATAGCGTGAATGATTGTTGCTAGACCCAGTCTGGGCTAGTAGGGATTGCCTCTGTCCACAGAGGGGATTTACCTCCACAACAAATTGGCGACTCCGCTGGGGATTCGTTGGCTTGTTGTCGTTCATTTTATAAGCTATAGACGGAGCCTGAAGTTGACCAGATAGCCTTTGAAACGCTTTTGCTCTGCAATTGCGAAGTAGATCAAAGCCGCTTTAGTCAATCTCCGGTTTAGTTTGTAAACTAAACCATTGGAGCATTGTCTTGCCTTTTTGGTTGATTCTTGATTCTCCTTGCTTGATCAGCTCTTTTGGGCTGGTTCTTTTTGTGGATTTTGGTTTTTGATAGCTTGATCATTCACTGGTCTGCTTATTGGATTGCTTCTTTTTATTTTTGACTAGGAAACTCGACTGGCGCACTTTTCAGCTTGACAGTCACGCCCATTGGCGCATGTTGCTTATGTATTACCCTTGCCAATTCTGATATGGCGCTAGTTTCAGCCTGACAGTCGCACCAGTGCTGGGGATTGCTAGGGTTTGCCTGATTTTGAGCTTTCTGAGCCTGATCTTTGATTTTGGTTTCATTTTTTTTACTGCTTGAGTGTGTTGGAGCCTTGATTGACTGACTCTTACCTTCGTCCTTTGGTTGTTTGCCCATTTCCATTGATTTTGCATTCTAGCCCTAGGTCATCTAGGTGCTATGGTGTGTCGAGCCTTCCTTGGGAGTTTTTGGTTTCTATTGGTTTAGTCAACCTTGTGATTGCTTTCCTGCATTCATTTGATAGTTGTTTATCATTTTATTGTGCTATTTGAGTGATTGACTCCTCCTTCATTCAAATTCTGCTTTGTCTCGTTTTGGGCCTAGATTACACAGCTCATTTGTGCCTTTGGGATTTTTCTTGGTTTTGAGGGACTGTTGGTCGATTTGAGGTCTGATTGTGTTTTTTTTTTCTCTCTTATCATCATTTCTTGAATCACTTTGAGTGCATTCTCTTTCATTGAAAGCATGCATTAAGTAGATTCTCATTTCATCGAAAAATGCATTGAGTGCATTCTTATCATTTGAAAAGAAAAAGGAAATTGTGCATAGATTACAATTGCATAGTTTTCCAAAAAGAGGGTTTTGCATAGATTACATTGCATTATTCGCATCGTTGAATGTTTGAAATTACTTTTGGATAGTGAAAGTCATCTAGTTTGGAAAAAGTTTCGTTTTCAGTGTTGTTTTTTGTTGCATCATTGTTTGAAGCTCTTCCCTTAACTAGATAACATTCATCGAATTGAAAAGATTTCTTTACTCATATAGCTACATATAGGAGATTGTCAGATAACATTTGGTAGGGCCTGATACTGAAACATAATTGAATATCAACATTAAAATGTACTCAATTTACACTAAGGCATCATTGAAATCTAACGAAACACATTTAAAGGTCTAGGCTAGAGACGTGTTCCGGCGTCTTTAAACCTAGTAGCTGTCATTCGCCTCTTGGCTTTAGACAGCGCTAGTACGGACTTGTGCTCCCCATACTATCGCGTATATAAAGGGATACCCCACTAGGTTTCTATCCTTTATCCATAGGAAGCCGAGTCTGCCGCCTTATACCCATGATATACCGGACACAGCATTCGGGGAGATTGCCTGCACGTATGTTAAGTCCTTGGTTGATTTCTCCTTCATTTTTGAAACCAAGGTGTATATTGCAGTTCACAGTTATTTTGTACACCCTTTGCCTAGTATTCCTGAGTAGTCATTTTGATCTTTTCTGACTCTTTAAATTTGAAAAGGTCATCAAGCGCTTGTCCTTTCACGCTTGTTTCTAATCTGAAGGTGATAGAGTCACCTTTTCCCTATTTCTTGACTCCTAAAAGATGAAACGGTAGAGTTTTGTTTCAATGCTTTAAAAATTAACTGCCCACGAAATATTCCTGGTTAAAGTTAGTTTCCTTAGGGTGTTGTTCTGAAGATCGTTTCTGATGGCAACTTTTCCGGAGTTCACCAACCAAGGAATCCCCTCCGATGGGAATCTGGGTCCTTTTCCTCATTTTGGAAATGTTGGTGCTCCTTATATGGCAATGTTGTCCCTTCCTGGGTTAAATGTTGGGTTTCCTGTTTGGTTATTTTCAACCTCTGTGGTCCTGAATGTCTCGGCTTCTCTTCAATCAGTTCCTCCACCTGAACAACATCATGTTGATTCCAAGGTGGGCCTCTCCCCTTCTTCGCCTGTTTCTGCGTCTTCATCTTCTACTTCGCCTGGTGAAATTCTAGATTCAAGTAACCAGGTGGCTAAGAAGAAGAAGAAGAAGGCAAAGAAGAAGAAGTTTGACAAAGGAGAGGCTAGCTCTGTGGCTATTGTGCCTAAGAAGCCTTCCATTGATAAACCTTCCAACCCTCCGCGGAAAGTCAATTTCCCTTGCATGTTGTGCACGGGAGACCATCTTCTTCGAGACTGCCCTGGAATTCCCAAGGTCCTCGAAGAATGGTCTGATGATCGCCCACCGTTGCCGTTGGCCTCCGGGAGTCAGGTTGGGGGCACGTCTTCAACTGGTGCTGGTAAGACCCCTAAGAAGCAGGGTAAGATTACCCATCCATGTAAGTTGTGTGAAGGGCACCATGCCATTCACCTTTGTCCATATATGGATGAAGCCAAGAGAGTTTTGGATAACTCAACTGTTTCTACACCACGCCTCCCGGCTGGTTATAAAAAACTTTCTTTGAGTCCTCCACCAGCTGATCCCATGATTGGTCAAGAGTCATCCTTGGTCGATCCCACTCCCTCGGAAATTCAAATTCAGCAATCCATCCCTGACCAACCATTGGTCGTGGGATCGGTTGAGCTGGCTCCATCTGCGGTGCACCAGGTCTTTTCCGTTGACAGTGGACCTCACACCCCCCATGTCCTTCTGGTTTCTTCAGATTCCTCGGACTTAGAGAAAGATTCTCCTGTCCCTGTACCTCAAGAAGCTGCTCCTCCGCTTCCCGTGATGGAGGTCTCAGAGGATACTTCTCCTGAATCCGTGATGGAATTCATGGAGGACGCTCCTTCTTCTTCTGTAACACCAGGGGAAGACCATCTTGGTTCGACGGTAGCCCCTTCGAGTAGTTTGGTTGCTTCCTTTGATTGGAGTCGATTTACAGGATACCGCCTTCCGTCTTATGTGACTTTCAAGATAACAGTACAGGATTTTGGTCTGGTTGTACCCAGCACCATTATAGACGAAGGCACATCTGTTAGTGTTTTATCCTCAACTACTTGGCAAGCTTTTGGCTCGTTGCCACTTGCGCCTGTTACGCAGAATCTGTTGGCATTTAACAGAAGAAATAGTCAACCGTTAGGGATCCTTCCAAGGTTACCTGTTACTTTGGGAGGTAAAACCATCCATATGGACGTGATGGTTGTTCCAGGCCTCTTGGATTTCAATCTGCTCTTGGGGCACGATTACACCTATGCCATGGGAGCGCTTGTCTCCTCCATTTTTCGTGTGATCTGTTTTCCACATGAAGGACGGATCGTGACCATTGATCAACTTTCGTTCTTTAGTCTCGCTGTGGCAGCTGGCCCGCCATCATCCCTTCCTGGTTTTTATCCACCCGTTGTATCTGCCCCATCGCAGGTCAACTATGTGGCTACCTACCCCGTGCCTGTACCCAGTGATAGTGCCATTGTGCATCAGGTGTTGGGGGCATTGGATCCTGACTTCCAGGATGTTTTCCTTCCATCGGGAGTGGAACTCTTGGAAGCGATGACTTCTTGTTCATCATGATGAGTTGTCCGTCGGAGCACAGTTCATTTTCTTGTGTCAAGCTTCTTAAAAAATGAAACAATCTCGTCAGAGCAGAGTTCCTTGTCTTGTGTCAAGCTCCTTAAAAAATGAAACAAGGTTTGATGGAGCATGGTTCTTTTCCTGTGTCAAGCTCCTTAAAAAATGAAACCAGGTCTTTTCGGAGCAGAGTTCCTTTTCTTGTGTCAAGCTCCCTAAAAAATGAAGCAAGGTTGTCGGAGCAGAGTTCCTTGTCTTGTGCCAAGCTCCTTAAACCATGAAACAAGGTGTCTTGAGGATAGTTCTTTTAATGTGTCAACCTCATTAAAATAATGAAACACGTTCTTTTTCAATTCGAGTCTTTGATAAGATCTCGTAAAATCCCAGTCGAGTCTTTTTATTTATCTCGTAACTTGAACCTTCACTCCCTCCATCTGTTTACTTAGGTGCATGGACTGAAGCTTGGGGGGCATGTACCTTGAATTGAGTCACCATGCTGCGGGCATACTTACTTTTTCAAGCATAGTTTATTTCTGTTTCAAGCTTGTGTAAAAATGAAACCGGTTTCAAGCATAGTTTATCTTTGTTTCAAGCTTCTGTAAAAATGAAACCAACTTCAAGCAGAGTTTCCTGATTTCAAGCTTGTGTAAAAATGAAACCATTACCATTTTACCCCTTGTGATTGCCATTTTATCAGCCTGTTTTGCCAGATGAGCCTTGGTTTTCTCACTCCATTGTCACTATCTGCTTGGCCGATCATATGCCTTCACTTGGTTGTTTTACCCATTCCTGAGGAACAACTATGATGAGTGGTCTTGTTAGCCAGCCTCTTAACCTTTACTTATTCTAAGCAGTTCCACCATTACCGGAACCAGTTGCTACCCTTTATACCACTCATTCCTCCAAGAGGAGCCACTTTTCAGCGCTTTTCTGACTCTTGAAAATTGAAAATATTGCTGAGTCGCTTGTCGTTTTGATCTCATTAAAGTGGTTGTGAAACAACATCTACCCAGTATACGTTTACCCCTTTTTCAGGCTGGGATAGATTATTTACGAAAAAGGAATACCCTAGCCTATCGAGACTAGGAGGTTTTCTCAAACATAGTTTTCTACCTTTCCGGATCTGAGGAACTATTTACGAAAAGGGACCGTTGGAGTTTACTTCTCTGCTATCTTTTCAAACTCTCTAAACATGAAAAGACACCAAGTTCTTCCTTTGTCAGACTCGTTAAACATTGATGACATTGGATTCAGTTGTGATGACAGTATTCGAGTTCCTCCTTCCTAGGGCTCGTTAAATGTACTAGGATGGATTCGTCCGAAGGACAAACTTATATGACAAGCACATGGTATCCTCTTCAAGCTTGTGTAAAAATAAAGAGGTACTCACTAGGATGGTGGGGAAAAATGGAACCAAAATCATTGTCGTGTCAGCAGTATGTCGCTCTTGAACATGGCACTTGTCTGCGTTCGTGTCGGGTTGGGGACATCTCATCTCGTTTTTTCACTTGCCTCTGTGGGTTTGGGTGATCCCTTTTGACCTCTCATCTGCTCATTGCCTCGTCATAATGAAATTTCATCTTTTGATGTCAAATACTGCCAAATCCACTTTCGTGCCGCCAATATGTTCAAGAGAAGTTGACCTCTGCAAATTCCAACTTTCCTCTGATTCTCATCTGATCTCGATTCACAAAGACATTATGTTCCTCTGTCTCGTCTCGATGATGAGGGAAACATCATGGCCCACCTTCGATCAGGGTCACTTCCTGTCGACTCTAGCTCATTATCCAGGAAGCTGATCTGGAGACTCCCTTCTGGTACCTTGGAGCCTGCATGCCTCAATGGCAGGTTCTTCGCATTCGACGTGGGTTTTCATCATTGGCCTCCGATCGAGTGATTCTGCGAGTGTTTGAAATTAGCTCATTGTTCACAAGTCGTAGATTGTACCTATAGTACCTTGAGGACCATTGGCATTAATGGTGGTACCTCTCGCGTCTGTTAACAACTTTCATCATTGGCTGGTAATCAGACGATGTTCTCGCATGTTCAACTTCAGCTCACATATTCGCATGCTTGAACTTGTACTTTGTTCAGGTTGAGATGGAGCGCAAGACCCTGGATTCTGTCTGTTATAATCCAGGCGCGATTTTGTGGATTATTATGATTAGTTACATGACTCACTGATTGGATGGATGCGACCATACCTAAGTCTATTTATCGATCCTCACTGGATGGTTGCGCCCATGCCTTCGATCTAGATTATTGTATACTCTACTATGGATGGCTGCACCCATACCGCCTATATATCATGTATCTGAGATATCAGTTGTACTTCTCCACGCAGGTTTTCCAATGGCATAGTTTTCAGTTGGACACGTTCTTGTAAAGCATTTCACCCCTCTCTCTCTCTCTCGGGCCTCATGCTTTATAGGGCATCTCTTACACAGTAATTTGTCACCGTCCTTGCAATCCCCGTCTCGCACATTGGAGGGCTCATTTTGTGACCTGTGAGTAGTGACATAACTTGAAAATACTTTCATGGCATTCCCCTGAACATGTAATTTAATCCCCTTGAAGACATCTTCTTGTGAAAAACCCTAAAAATGGCCCTTTTTGCATTGGCGCGGGTAGCCAGTTCAGTACCCGCGCCAATGGGGAAAATCCTTCAAATAGGTCACACCAATTGGTGCTCTGTCCCAGAGTCGCACTCGCGCCAACCAATTTAAGGGGTGTTTTTTAAAAATAAATGGCGGAAGTTTCGTCCTAACTGATCCAGGAACTGATATCTATCTTGATTTGGGAGGTTTGGCTACGGATTTCCATAGAGAGGAAGTGGTTTTCCACCTCTCATGGAAGCTTCCTTGATGATAGGGCCAATCCCATGATTATAGGGATCCCAACTCCCCTTCCTCCATCTATAAAAGCTTGCTCATCTCCTTTGCAAGCTGGTCTTCAAGTTCCCAAATTCTCAAGAGCCTTATGCTGCAAGAGCCTCCATAATTCCCTTAAGGCCAAATCTAAGCAAGGAGACTATTGTCAAGATCCGAAGAGAGAGAGTTTGTCCCATCCTTGACAGGATTTTCGAGGCGTGTTCTGCTGGCGACCCTCCGAAGGAGAATTCAGCGTCAGAACTATGGTTGTATTCTTCTTTTGATTGATTAATGATAAACGATTATCGGTTATGGTTCCACTCTTGTTGTTGTTGCAAAAGAAAACCCGTGTGGAGTTGCCCTTCTATTTATAACAAAATATTAGGGTATTCTAGAACTTTGTGCATGAATAAAATATTATTAACCAAATTCTAGAACCACCTTTTAGGAATATTTTATTATATTTATTGGAGGGAAAAGGATTTTTGACTTGGGTCAAATCCTTTATTTATAAATAATAAATAAATAAATGATTTATTTATTATTTTAAGGAAATGGTGGAAATATAATTAAATAAATAATGATATATTTAATTATTTATAAATGATTTAGTCAGATTTAACTAGGAATATTATTTAAATAAGGATTAAATAACTTATTCCTAGGAAATAATCAAATAAATAAGGATTTATTTAATTGATTTCCTTGTTTTGGGTTAAATATGACTAGGAATAATAATTAAATTGATATTTAACTAATTATTCCTTGAGGAAATATAAACAAATATACATTTTTTTATTATTTCCTTTTGGGGTTTCCTGTTTAGACCATAAACAACTTAATAAAGATGTTTTACTAAGTTATTTCACATAGTGAAAGAAATTTTACTTAGGGTAAAATTGGTCTTACATGGTGTACTTGGGTCCATCTAATGATAATAGGTTAGATGACCAAAAAATGGTGTAACACTTTCGTAGCGCAAAACTCCATTTTTGAACTAACGACGCTATGAAATGATGGGTTGCTGGCTAATTGCAGAAAATTAGTCTGAAACTTACTTAAATGATTCTTGAATGAAAAATGTGATTTTTTTTACCATGGAATGGACCTATAAAGACCTTATTTGAATTCTGATGATGAACACTAAACCTCTAAAAACTATGAGATACCCTTAGCCATACTAAAATGACTCTCAGACCTATTTAGACCATGATCAAAAACAAAGTTGACATACAATGTTTTGAAATTTTATTTATTTTTTAGTGATAACACTATGCATCCATAATAGAAATTAAATTTGTAGACCTAGAGTTTAAGGGGTAGAAAGGTGGCTAGTTAGGGGTAGAAAGGTGGCTAGTTAGCCTGGCCACCATCATGAAGTATGACTAGGGAGAACTGCAAAGTCATGCCACCTGGGCATGCAAAAGAAAAAAAATTAAATGAAGTGGAGTAGAAGAGAACGAGGGGAGGAAACATGTAGTACATCATGAATTAACAGAGATAAGGAAACCACAGTCTCTAACAAAAAATGGAACTGAGGCCGAGTTACATAAGCCCTCGAAAATTAGCTGTGCAATCTAATAAAAAGAGATCCCATCTCATCCAAACAAATGAATGAGAATTTTTTAGGGAAGGAGACCAAAGGGAGCCCACAACACAGCAGTACCAAGAGTGGGCTGCGTATTTGAATGACATGTAGCAGTAGCAGCAGCAAAAAAACATCACCAGCAGTCAAGCTATCTTCTGAAGTATACCGCACATCAGACACAGTAGCAAGGGACCAAGGGAAGCTTTTATAGCAACCCAAACAAGGCAGAATTCTACCCCTAACCTTAGAGAAGAAGAACCAGAAGAAGGAGAGGAAGAGACAAAGGGCCAAGGAAAAATAGAATAGATGACAATATAAGTCATAGATATAGCAGAAAGTGAGCAACAAGCATACTCACAACACAACACCACATCCTCTCAAGGAAAAGAGGTAGTTGCCACCTTAGCTCCTCTGAGCGCAAAGAGGAAAAGACAGAACTATATGTATTTCAGAGCTGAAAAGAGTCAAAGGACAAGTTAGAGAGAGCCAAAAACTCCTCCCACGAGCTTGATTATCATTGAAGAATCACCAAGGGAGGAGGAAATAATTGAGTAAACAATTATGAAGGAGCAGCTATAGAAGGCACAAACAGAGAATGTAGCACTGAAGGATAAATTGAAACAAAAAGGGCAGCAAGTAGCCACCATGGTAGAATTATGCGTAGAATACCTTCAACAAAGATTCCCTTATGACTCATATGCCATATACCTCAAGGAGCAATGGATCCTATTTCAAATAAAAAATCTAGCCTCCCATGGATCACTACCTTTCCAATATTGTAGGAAATTCATGGATTTCTACAAGAAAGATAACATGGTTGATTAGGAAAAAGTGGTAGAGTTTTATGTGCATAATCTTGTGCTGACAAATCTAGATACTTGGGACCCCAATTCCACAATGGGGGATATGCAACTAATGCCTCTAGCATCTTGAATGATGAATGAGGAAAATAGAGAAAAAGACATATGGGGGGTCATGGGAAGAAGAACTATAGAACCCCTATATATCAGACAAAAAAATTTCAGCCCAATAGGAGTCATTCTTAACCATTGAGAGATTGAAAGGGACCCTGCACTAGTTTAAATATACCTTCAGACTCAAACACAGGTAATAGGCCACTTTGATGATGTTTCTAGGCAGATAGAAGATGAGTGCATTATGGCTAGCCAGAGGAGATGGAAAACCTCCCTTATCACCTCAAGAACATGGAGTACCATACTCCAGAAATACTGAGGGGTGCATTGGAAAGGGAACCCTTATACAAGAGGGCTGCGGTAGGCCAAAGCGATCCAATGGTTGGGACTAAAGCTCAGCGCACCTTTGCTTCTGGGGATGGATGATGAAAATGACACGGATGCAAAAGATAGAGAATGGGAGAATGTAAAAAAGAATAATGGTTTTTACCCCCTTGGGGAAACTCCCACACTTCTTCCTCAAGAAATCAGGGGGGTTTTCAAAGCCTTAAAGGAAATGCAAGAGGAGGATTCGTTGCTCAGAGGACGAGCAACCATTCAGTAGGGGGGTGATGATGAGCTCCATTATTAGACATATTTGGAGGGGTTAATAGTCACCTTTTTTCCTTCTTAGATCTCTTCTTCTTGCATTTTTATTATTATTTGGTGATGCTAGTATAGGTGGTGATTAAGGCTAACATACTTTGAATACCTATTATGAGGTTAAGTTTAGAAAATCAGGAATTATTAGCATGTTTATAAGTATTTTAGCATAAGGACTTGGAGGAGACAACAAGGAGAAATTATAGGAGGATTTTACACACTCCTTAACTCTCAAAGGTAGCCAAAGGATCCCAAATATTCTCTCTCACAATTTGACTCCAAAGGCAGCCAAAGGATCTCAAGGATTCTCTCCAGCAATTCAAATTCCAAAGGCAGCCAAGAAAATCAAATAGGAGTGCACTAAATCTTTGTTTACTTGGAGTCAAGAGGAATCAATCACTATTTTCTAAGGAGTTGTTGAAAGCTACCCTATAAAATAAATAGAGCAAAGCTAGAGCTAGGAAAGTCAATTCTAGTCGGAACTTTGTTCCAAGCTATTGAGCTTTTTATTATTTTACTCAGTGATCAAACTTTCAGAAATGTATGAAGATATTATTTTATGAAATGATCACAGTGATTTCATTCTACTGATTTAAGTTTTAGATAGATAGGCTCATGGGTTAGGGCCCAATCCATGTGCCTCAGCCTCTCTACTATATTTGTTCTCCGCTTTTTTTCATTCAATTAGTTATACTTCTGATAGTTTCATTGTTGTTTAGTTTTTCTTTCAGTGTGCTACTGTAGGTTTCATTTTCTTGTGAGTAATAGAAAATAGGAGAAAAAACAAAAATTTGTGGATCAAGACCCCCTTCTCATCTTTGTTAATAGATATTGAGGATGGCGAGCCGTCCCACAGACCCAAAAATGGATTTTTGTTCATTGTTCTAAGATTAAACATAGAGTTTCATTACCATTTTCGGTCTTCCTTTGCACTGTATTTTTACACATTTGTCTGTTTCTTTGCACATAATTTAGTAGGATGATCGCAAGAATTATTGCTAAAATCCCAGAGCAGCTCCGTGGTGCTTCCCATTTCATTATGCATCTCTGTATTCATGCTTCCAACCACCTCATTTACGCTCTATTCCCTCCTCCTTTCATTGCAATTGTTGCTCTTTTTATTCACAAAACACTTGAAAAAACTTTAAATTTTGACCTCCACCTTTCCTCCTCAAAATTCCCACTATCGCATTTCGCACTTTGCAAATTTTCCTCGACAACATTTCCACTACCCCTCAAACTTTGCGATATTGCGAACTGCGATATCGTATTTCGAATTTCGCAACCTTTGGCCTCATCGCAAATCGCAAATCACAACTTTTCCCCACTGCACTTCATAGTTCATCGCACTCCGCACCTCACAACTTTTACCCCGTCACATTTCGCACTTCACAACCTTTGGCCTTTTCGCATTTTGCAGTTCACAACCTTTTATTTTTTCTTTAAGACTTATCACTCCCTTTCGTCGGTTGTGATAAATCTGCCGCATCATTTTCCTTTTTTCTTTAAGACTTACCACTCTTTTTTTCTGATTTTGATAACTTCGTTGCATCGCATATCACACTTCACATTATTTTCCCTTTTTCTTTAAGACTTACCACTCCTTTTCGTCGATTGCGATACTATCATCGCACTCCGACACCGGTCCCACCACCACGTCACCCATCACACTTCGCACTTCGCAACTTTTCATGAACAACACTTCCGCTATCCCTCCAAATTTGTGATATTGTGTTTGCGATATCGCATTTCACACTTCGTAGTTTTTATCCCGTTGCATTTCGCACTTTGTAGTTTTTGCCCCATCGCACTTCGCAAATCACACTTTTTATTTTGTTCCTTTAACACTTACTGCTCATATCTTTTGATTGTGATATCGCCTCATACTCCGCCACTGGTCCCACCGCCACGTCATCTACCACATTGCACAACGCAAATGACACTTTTTATTTTGTTCCTATTAACCTTTACCACTCCAAACGCCGATTGCGATCACCCTCCATCGTAACTATGCCATCGTAATTTTTAAATCATTCTGCTCCAAAGCCTTTTTGCGCCATAATAAAGCTTTAATAAGGTTTAAACCTGCTCTTTTCACTTCTAAGCCTGGTTGCATATGTTTATCCCTCCATTAGCACATTTACCCCTTTCTTCTCCAAGCTGTAAATAAACACTTTTTCAATTATAATTAAGTCTTGGATAGCTTAGCTACATGGATATAAGCATGGTAGATAAAGCATAAGATAATTAGGGTGTGTTTAGCTGGTTTGTAATATTCCAAAATAGGAAAAGTAGCAATATTGAACACAATAATGCAAAATAGCAGAAAATAACAATATATCACATATGAGAAAAATATATATCCATGGTTTTAAGTATAAAAACAAAAAATGAGTACAATATCTTAGGGATCAAGTCTCTTAAGCTAGGCAAGAGAAGTCTCCAATGCCTAAAAGCACCAAAACATGTAATATAGCTGCTACACAAAATACTGAAGCCAATACAGCATAGTTTTAGTGAATAACACTGTAGTTGGAAAATATAAATGTATGGGTATGATAATACAGTGTTCACATAATACTGAGAATGGAGATCTATGCTTCCAAACACTTTTCCTAGACAACCCAAAAGGGCTTCTGGAAATACACAATATACAAAATGCCTGACTGCAGCTCTAGGGATGAATGAGGAGCTGCAAACTGAATAGTGGAAGGAGGTGGTTGAACTGATGTATAAAGTTTGGAATCTCCTCCAATAGACCCTCCCAATGAAAGGTTGTTCCCTTCAATGGAAGAAAAACACTCCAAATAATACATTGAATCCTCCCTTGCAACTGATCTATGAAATAACGCAGTCAATGACTGAAACTACATTGTAGGGGATGGTAATGGCTTGGCCTAGTGCCAAAATATGTAATGATGCCCAAGGACCTTCCTTTCTGGCCTCCCAATGAAAGGAATACTTCCTCCACTAAAAACAAGCTCAGAAATGGCCCTGTCAAACCCTCCACTGGTGCACCCTGCAACACAACACAATTGTAAGCAGAAAATGCGTTGTAGAAGAAAGATGTAGCTTCGGCTTGATGCTGGAATGTGGAAATGTAGGTCAATCACCTCTCCTAAGTGGGCACTCGATGTCCCCCGAGAATGAGGCTGAGATTCCCACTCGGGAACACCCTTGTGCTAAAAAACACTGTAGTCTTTGCTAAATAGCTGAAGAGAGAAATAATTCATAATAGACCATAATCAAAATAATAATAAAAAAACGCTTTCCATGGCTGCCATTCCCTTCCTTATATTCTTGGTGAGCTTCCTTACCTTGGGACCCACTCATTAAAGCCACTACTTCCATGCAAGGAATTTCCCTCCAAAACTATGTTGTCTCTCATGGAATGTCCACTCCCTCCATATCAACACTATTGATTTGGTCAAAGCTGACTCATTCCACATGCTTCATCCCCTATTCACACATAAGGGTGATTTATCCAGCTACTTGGATGACCTTCATTCACATTTGGAGTTATTTTATTCCTGCTAAGGAGATTTATGGGTCTCCCTACCCTCTTATTCTTCTAACTAAGAAGAAAAAACAAAATTTAATATTCCAACTAGCTGAAAGCTAATTGGGAATATTACAGTCCTCCCTTCCAAATGTTTATTTTCCTCAAGAAACTGTAAAGGTGAGTGTTTCAACTCTTCTCCTCCTTCCCTCATGAAACCTCCATGTGATAAGATCTCTTGATGAACCAAGTGTCCCCCAATCAATCCATCCATGAAATACTTTTCCAAAGTACTCATGAGATGCACCTCCCAAGTGCTCAAGTTAACCAAATGGATCATATCATAAGGAATAAAAAGGTATAATGTAGCAGTCATGTGTTTCCCAATTTTCTCCCTGAAGCATGAAGCATGAGAAATGTGTAGAATATCACTCCCAATGGGCACATCCAATCCACGTGTCATCCATCCAATCATGCCCACAACAATGATAATAACATCATCAACATATGGGATGAAAATAAAATACACACAAGCTTCCATATGAAATACCGGAGGAGGATCATAGTCCCACATGTGGAACCAACGCAGTATGTCCCCTAACAGCCTCAAAATATGATATGATAATTGGTTTCCCCACCACTTGCTTATTGCCCATTACTCTCACATGCTTGGAGAAGGTGAATGATGTGTGGTGCAAATGGAACACACCCTGAATAAGATATCATCTCCCCGAAATCTCATAGGGAGTGGTCATAATCATCACTGCTTATGGCCCCAAGTAGACCCTAAAGACTAGAATAAAGAGTTCCCCCTCTTGGAGCAATGAGTTGTACATGAATGGTAAAGGAATGCAAGTACTTATCTAGAATATCATTATGCACAAAAACATAATCCTTACCATATACTTGGATCAAGCTAGTGAAGTGGTGCATAGATGGGCCTCCTCTCATCCCCAATGAGAAAGGAAGTGGCTGTGATAACTCTATCAAAGAGTTATGTCTCTCCTCCATCTCCAAACAATCCATGCATCTCCCAATATGCTAATGTATCTCCTCTTTGAAGACTTCCCAAGTGAATCTCTCCATGATAGTATGATATGCTTTCATGGGATAAGTGTGGTTGAAGAGAAAATCCTCATATGCTGCATGTAGTAGCTTCTCCTTGATCTAAGATTCTCTAGTCAATAATATCCTACTCTGATAATAGATGACCCCATCTCTAAGTAAAAAAATCTCCCTTGATCGCTTTGGCCATCAATGTCTTGTAAAGAGAACTTTTCTGGGTATTCCCTGCATGGTGGGATCTCGAGGATCTATACTGCATAATGACAAGGATACAGTGATCCTACAATATGGCTCTTTCAGTGTATTTTGTTTTACTCTTCTTTTAAATCTTGCCTGCCAAGTCATCGGGATGCTCATAATACCTCAGATCCTCCTCTTATTGCGATGCTGGTGGAGGATGAATGTTTTGAGGGGTCGCTCCATGGGAAGCTATTACCTATCCAAAACTTCTAGATTTTGGCCAATGTATGCATGAGTAGCCACCAAACTCTACCATATGTGGAATATTCCTCCCTATGTGGAAGTATCTTCTAATTCTCAAAATCCATGGAGTGGTCTCCTTGCACCATGATGGTGCCATCCTCCATCCTGAAAACATCTTCTCTCAGTTCAAGATGTTTGGTGAGAGTGGGTAATAGTGATATTGGGAGAATGTCTCCCTCCTCCTTGAGCCTACCGAAGACTCTCTACATTGTACCAAGTCCTTCCAAGGTCCTCACCCCTCCTGGATCTATTAGTGGTGCAACCTGTTGTGAGGCATCTCTCATAAACTCTTGATCTAGTGGCCTCCTAGGTGGAATGCCTATAGATAGTAATTTGTCATGGGTGAAAGTCATCTACATAACTGATTGGACTTACTTCCACTGCGCAAATCCAATTTTTTTTTTCTATGTAGAAGCTATCTAATAGGGATATGTGTTCATGCCCCTAATCACCTGATGCTTACCACTCCTTTTATCTATCCAATCCATCTGTAAACTCTCCTAATGTGTGGTGATATTCCCAAAAGTAATCAACCACATCATGCCCAAGGTCACATTGGTGTTAGGTATGTCAACCAAAAAGAAGTGATCAGTCAATGTATATTTCCCCATGGTGGCAGATAAATATGGAACATAATGCATGCATTGCATAGTTCTAGCTCCTGGACCAAAACTGAAAATTTCTCAAAATAATTAGTGGGTACTGCCCTCCTCTGCACTAATTGGGCATCAATAAAGTTATGGGTAGTCCCAATATCAATCAACACTAATACCCTCTGGTCCTGAATGGAACCTCGAACCCTCAAGGTCAAGTACTTGGGTATTCCTCTCAATGATGCAAGGGCCCCTCCAATTGGAGCGAATGCACCATTCCCACCTCTGGGTGGTGGTGGATCCTCTCCTGCTATCCCAGCACTATGAAATCCTTCTAGTTCCTCTTCTTCTTCCTCCTCATCATTATAAAATACCTCTATATAGTGTTCTTTCCCTTCTACACATCTATGTTCTTGTGCCCATGATTCTTGGCATGTGAAGCAAAGCTTCCTTCTCCTCAAGTATCTTTGGACATCATCACTAAGAGGTACTTTGTTTTGGATCTCCTTTGAAGGAGTAGCCTTCATATCTTTTCCCTTTGATGGAAACATGGGGTTTTGCTGAAATGGTAATTTTTCTCTTAGAAAAGCATCTTGTAGATCTCTAGCCCTTTCAACAACATCTTGAAGGGTAGTTGGTTTGGTTGACTTAACCAACCCATTTAGAGGTTCTGCTAGCTTATCAATAAACATATAGACCCTCCTAGCTGCAGAAAAATCTGGAACCATAACAGAAAGTTTTAGAAATTCATAAATGTAAGTTTCTGGATTACTTGATTGTTTGATCTTATCTAGCTCAATGAAAGGTGCCTCAGGGTCTCTTCGATCAAACCTCTCCACCAACCTCCTGGTGACCTATGAATATGTAATCACATTGGCATGCCCCGATGTAGAAAGTCCATGAAACCACCAATCATGTGCCTTACCCTCAAGGTGCAGTGCTGCTATTTTGATGGCTTCCATCTCCGGTACTTGGTTCAACTGGAAGTAGATGTCTAGCTTCTCTACCCAAGATTTGGTTGTACATTTGGATGACCTATCAAAAGTGGGTAATAAGAATCTACCCATGGTCTGATGAAGATCATTGTTCTATATGAATCCTCCACCTCTATTATGATGCTGGGGTCTCCTATTGTCCTTGATCTGACAAAACTCTTGGAAGCTCAAATGATATTTGAATCTATGAGATTGAGACTCATACTCAAGAAAATAATCTTCAAGAGTTTCTTGTTATTGAAACCCTCCATTTCCCACTGCTAAAAATGTAGGCATAGTAGAGTGTTGGGAATTCTTCTGCTTCAATGGTTGATCATGCTAGTGATATGAAATGTCAAATATTTATCCATGTAGAAACCCTTTAGGGGATTCTTTGTGTCTATCCATCCTCATATCCCTGATTGCTCTTGCAATATCCTGCATGGTTTGAAGAATAAGCTTGGGATACTCCTCCTCATCTCCTCCTGATAAGGGAGATTTTTCCTTGTATTCTCTATCATCTGTATAGTCATATCTCCAGTTTCTTCAAAGATACCTCTTTTCTCTATCTATGAGAGGATCTCCCTCTTCTGATGACATATTGGCTAAAAATGCACAGTCTGAGCCAAGTTTATGCTCTCCTACCACTGTAATATTCTAATATAGGAAAAGTAGCAATATTGAACACAATAATGGAAAATAGAAGAAAATAAAAATATATCACCTATAAGCCAAATATAGATCCATGGTATTAAGTATACTAGCAACAAATGAGTAAAATATCTTAGGGATCAAGTCCCTCAAGCTAGTCAAGAGAAGCCTCCAATGCCTAAAAGCACCAAAACATGTAATATAGCTGCTACACAAAATAATGAAGCCAATATAGCGTATTTTTAGTGAATAAAACTACAGATGTAAAATGTAAATGTTTGGATTTGATAATACAATTCTCACACAATACTGAGAATGGAAATATATCCTCCCAAACACTTTTCATAGACAACCCAAAAACGGCTTCCATAAATACACAATATACAAAATTCTGGAATGCAAATCTAGGGCTGAATGAGAAACTTAAAAATAAATATTGGAAGGAGGTGGCTGAAATAATGTAGAAAGTATGGAATCTCCTCCAATAGACCCTCCCAATGAAAGGATGATCCCTTCAATGGAAGACAAACACTCCAAATAATAGACTAAATCCTCCCTTGCAACTGATCTTTGAAATAACATAGTCAATGATTGAAACTGCATTGTAGGGGATGGTAATGGCTTGTCCTGGTGCCAAAATATGTAATTATGCCCAAGAAACTTCCTTTTTGGCCTCCCAATGGAAGGAATGGTTCCTCCACTGAAAAAAAACTCATAAATTGCCCTATCAAACCCTCCACTACTGCACCTTGCAACACAACACAATTCTAAATAGAAACTGCGTTGTAGAAGAAATATGTAGCTTTGGCCTGATGCAGAAATGTGGAAATTTATCTCAATCACCTCTCCTGAGTGGGCACTTGAAGTCCCTCGAGGATGAGGGTGGGATTCCTGCTCCGCAACACCCTTGTGCTAAACAGCACTGCAGTCTCTGCTAAATAGCTGAAGAGAGCAATAAGTCATCACAAACCATAATCAAAACATGTTTTACATGGCTTCCATTCCCTTCCTTATATGCTTGGTGAGCTTCTTCACCTTGGGCCCCACTCATTAAAGCCACTACTTCCATGCAAGGAATCTCCCTCCAAAATTGTGTTGTCTCTCATTGAATGTCCACTCCCTCCATACTAGTGTTGTTGATTTGGTCAAAGTTGACCAATTCCACATGCTTCATCCCCTATTCAAACATAAGGGTTCTTTATCGAGATACTTTGATGACCTTCATTCACATTTGGAGTGATTTTATTCCTACTAAGGAGATATATGGGTCTCCCTACCCTCTTATTCTTCTAACTAAGAAGCAAAAAAAAAATTTAATATTCCAACTAGTTGAAAGCTAATTGGGGATATTACATGGTTGGCCAAGTTTAGTGTGGTTTAAATTAGTTTCCTTTCAAAAATTTAATTTTAGTTTCCTTCCTATCATTTATTTTCAGCTATTTAATTTAGTTTCTTTCTGTCATTTCCTTTCTACACATTAAATTAGTTTAATTTCCGTCATTTCCTTTCTATACATTAAATTAGTTTCATTTTCTTCATTTCCTTTCTACAAATTAATTTAGTTTCCTTTCTTCCATTACCTTCTATCAATTAACTTTTCAATTTTTATCATAGTTTAAGACATAGAACCCTTTCATAAAGCATCAGAGGATGACATGAATAGAATGCATCTGCTGTGTATATAGCACTGTCACCTCCAAGTTTGTACGAAGCCTGGGTTGATAAATTAAAATAGGGTAGCCCCTGGGAGTTACAGCACTGTTGGTGCAATACCTTAGAGAGTTTGGGCTATGGTACGAATGGACATAGGGAGTGAAGCTTCAAGGCTTCACATATGCATATTGGGTAGGGAGTCCAACTGACGAGAAGAGCACATCAGGGGGCATCTTTAGTATATCATCAGTAGAATTTTCCTGGTACAACATGAAACCGAGATCTGTTGCACTCAGTTCAATAAAGGAAGAGTACATTTCGGCCATTCAAGAAAAATGTGAGGTAATCTGGATGAGGAAGATACTTATTAGTTTGTTTTCTTGACAAATTGATCCAATGGTGATTTAATGTGATAACTAGAGTTGCATCAAACTCTCGATTAATCCATTTTTTCATGACAGGTCCAAGCATATTGATATATGGTATTACCATCTCAGAGATTGTGTGTAGAGGGGGATTATGATTGTGTTTAGAGGCGGATTGTGTCATTAGAGTGCAGTTCCATGGAGGAGCATGATTCAAACTTCTTAAAAAAGGAATTGTCAAGAAGAAAATTTGAGTTCCATAGAAGTAGGATCGAGGTGACAAATAATCCCTTTCTTGTTGAGAGGGAGTGTGGAAATTGGTAACAATAAAGGCTTCGAATTTAAATTTACCTTAATTAAATTAGAAGGAAAATGTAATTCCACATCACATGAAAACTTGTACAAGTTAATTGTGTCAGGAAGACCTAGGTAGCCAAGTCAATTCAAATTGGGGGTCAAATTGGAGGCATGTAGAGTTCTCTCTAAGTTTTAGGGGGTCTAGTTGCAGTTTATTTTGAGTTGTAATTATTTAATTCAATTATCTAAGTTAAAATCAGTTTAACTAGTTCTAACTGAGAGATGAGCTAGTGATAGGCCGAGTGAATTAAATATGATTTAATTCACATGTAGTAATCAATCAAATAACTAATAATTTGCTATGAGTAGTTATTGCATGTCAATTCTAAGGAAGGTCTAGTTGAGATTGGAGTTAAAGGGAAGAGAACTATCGGTTGTATAATTAGGAAATTGTACATGTCATTCATGAGGTTAGGAGGACAACTTAGATTAATTGTGCAATCAATTCTTGGGAATTTCCTAATTAGTAGGGGCTCAATTCCTCCAATAGTGCGTAAGAAAGTTTGAGAAACCCATAGGCAGGAAATTGGTTAAGTCTTGGACCATTCTTGTTGGGATCAAAGTGAGACAGTTAGAGATAGTGCAGAGGTTTCTCAGGAAGGGAAATAAAATTTTATTGTTTCATATTCTTGACTTAACGCAATATATAGATAGTCGAGTTTTTGTGAGGCTTTCCCCAGATACATACTTTTGTTGTAAGATTGAAATACTTTCTCTTTCTTGTTCATGTGATTGTGTGATCATATTTGGTGTCCAAAATTTGTAGAATTGATTCAGTATGTTGTTTTAATATATTACAAGATTATTTGAATATATTTAGATATTTCTAGAGATTGTCATAGAAATATGGAGAAGATTATGATGATATATTTTCACTTGTGGATCGATACACAACCATCCATTTGATAGTATCCCTTGTTGCAAGTCAAGGATGGAATCTTCATGAGATGGACATAAAGACTGCATTCCTCCATGGCATGTTACAAGAAGAAGTGTATGTTGATCAACCACAGGGATTTGAAATAGAGGATTGAAGAACACATTTTTGTGTTAGAAATTTATATATTACAAAGAAATGGAACACATAAAAATATGTAGAAATACAAACACAAAAAACATATAAAAAAAGAGAGACACATATATATGTGGTTCAACCAACTTGAGCTATTTCCATGGAAAACTAGTCAGTCCTTCCTCTATATTATCCAGAAAAATTAAGAGCCACAACCTACAACAGATCTGTTGCAATATCGTCTACTCTCTCACACAGTCCCCCTTACTCTTTCTCACTTAGAATACACTCTCAACACACTGCCGCAATAAAATTCCCTCATACAACAGAGGGGTTTCCTTATAGGGATAAAAAACCTAAATTAAACATAAATTCTACCGTCAGATCATTTTCCTAATGAACGGTTGACATTGACTACGAAATTACAATATTTTACAAGGAAATTTTAAATCTATTTTTAGGTTCAGGGGCACTGCACCCGAACCCCCCAGCTAGGGGGGATGGGCCCCCCCTAACACCCGCGGGGGGGGGGGGGAATTCCGCCCCACGTGGAGGGGTGTATAGCCATCCTATGGTATACATCCAGCTGAAACAAAGACCTCTAAGTCAAGATGATAATCAGGGTCCACACCCCAAAATCTCCCACTTGGAGACTGATTATAGCAACTCCATCGTTGCTTCATTTGCTAGACAATAGCTTCACTTTGGACCCAATTTTTTCTCATCTTCATCATCATAAATGATGACCAATTTAAACTGAGAATAACCTCAATTTATCCATGGTTACAAATTTTTTTAACAAATCTACAGGATTCTGGCTAGTGTATATCTTTTACAGTTTCAATTGTCCATCTTCCAAAACTAATCGTATGAAATGGCACTTGAGCTGTATGTTTTTATTCTTGGAATGAAATGTTGAGTTCTTTTCTAGATGAATGGCACTCTGGCTATCACTGTATAACCTTCCCATATCTTTCTTCTTTCCCATCCATAAACCTTTGTAACCAAATCATTTCCTTACTAGCCGTTGTAGCAACAACATATTATGTTGTCGTTGTTGAAAGTGCAACAACACTTTGCATTTTTGAAACCCAACACATACCTTGTAGTGCTCCTCCTTTTATCTCTATCACCTACCATATCTGCATCAAGATATCCATGTAGAGCAATGATTGAACTACCAAATCATAATGGTTGATTCTTGGTACCTCTAAAATACCTAAGAATCCATTTCACTGCCATTCGATGTGATTTTCATGGATTCTTCATGTACTTGCTTAGAACTCCTGTTGCATGTGAAATATTAGGCCTTGTGCATACCATTGCATACATTAAGCTTCCAATTGTTGAAGCATGTGGAAATTTAGACATATAATGCATTTCTTCTTGGGTCTTGGGGCACATCTCCTTACTAAAGTTGAAATGGCTAGCCAAAGGTGTACTAAATGGTTTTTCATTTTTCATATTAAATCTTTCCAACACCTTTTGTATGTACTCATTCTGAGACAATGTTAGTTTGTGATTTTTCTTGTCTCTAGTTATTCTCATACCAAGGATTTGTTTTTCAGCTCCCAAATCCTTCATTGAAAATGAAGTTGCCAATTTTCCTTTGAGCACATTTATTTCCTACATGTTATACCCTACAACAAGCATGTCATCTACATACAATAACAATATAATATGGTTTCCATAATTTTTCTTTTTCAGATAAACACAATGATCAAAGTGACATCTAGTATAACATTTTTTAAACATAAACCTGTCAAATTTTAGATACTGCTACCTAGGAGCCTGTTTTAAGCCATACAATATCTTCTTCAACCTACACACTCATTTTTCTTTCCCTTTGACCTCATATCCTTGTGGTTGTTTCATATAGTTCTCTTCCTCCAAATCTCCATGGATAAAAGTTGTCTTTACATCTAACTATTCAAGATGCAAATATTCCGTTGCTACAAGACTTAAAATAATCTGATTGAAGTCATTTTAATAATAGGAGAAAATATTTCATCAAATTCAATACCTTTCTTCTGTGAAAAACCCTTCACCACAAGTATATATTTTTACCTTTGATTTCCTCCATCTTCTTCCTTCAACCTATAAACCAATTTATTCTACAATGTCGTTTTACCTGCAGGCAACCTGACTAAGTCCCAAGTCTGGTTATGTACCAAGGAGTCCATCTCTTCTTTCATGGCTAGCTCCCACTTCTTCCTGATTTCTACCTGAATTTCTTCTTCATAACATTCTGGTTCAGTAAAATCAGTCAACAATACATAATAAAATGAAGCAGAGTATCATTCAAGGGGTCTATTTATCTTAGTAGATCTTCTGACACCACTTTCAAGTGTTCAAGGTGTTTGTTGTTGTTGTTGTGGCTATTGATTATTATTATTTTCATGCACATTTAATTTTTCCATGATCTCATCAAGAACTATGCATTCTTTGTTTTCTTTTTCTTGTTTCTTTTCCTGCAACTGGTCCTTATACAAGACCTTTTCATTGAATATTACATCTTTGCTCCTAATGATTTTTTGATTTTCATAATCATATAAGTGATAACCAAAATAATTATTATCATATCCAATAAAGGTACATTTCTTTGATTTTTCCTCAAGCTTTGTTCTATTTTCTTTATTAATATGGACAAAAGCCTCATAGCCAAAAGGATTTAAAAAAGAGTAGTTTACCTTTTTACCTATCCATGTCTCCTCTAGAATACCACCATCCAAGGAACTTGAAGGCCCTTTTTTTATTAGATAAACAACAATATCTACAGCATCTTCCCAAAATCGTAAAGTCAATCCTGCATGCAATCTCATGCACCTTGCACGCTCCATGATTGTCCAGTTCATCCTTTCTGACACACCATTTTCCTATGGTATTCTTGGAATTTTCTTCTCTCTGCAAATTCCATGCTCTGAACTGTACCTATCAAACTATTTTCTGCAATATTCACCTCCATTGTCTGATCT
Source organism: Pinus albicaulis (assembly GCA_034641835.2). Taxonomy (NCBI): domain Eukaryota; kingdom Viridiplantae; phylum Streptophyta; class Pinopsida; order Pinales; family Pinaceae; genus Pinus; species Pinus albicaulis. Next base: position 1,368,880,775 of record CM076577.1, read on the forward strand.
GAGACACTTCAAATTCTTTCCTGTCTCGATCTCAACCAAATCTTTCCATTTCTTGAAAGTATCAAATACATCATATTTATTCTGAATACAATAAATCCAAGTTTGTATAGTTTCATCATCAATAAAAGTAACATAATAATGAGAGCCATCAAGAGATGATACCTGAGCAATTCCCCATATAGCTGTATGCACAAGCTCTAAATTTTCACTCTTCTTTTCTTTCCCAACACTACGAAATATGACTCTCTTCTGTTTTCCATAAACACAATTCTCACAGAAATCCAAATCAATATTCTTCAAACCTAGCAACAAATTTTTTGAGTGAAGAATGTTCATCCCCTTCTCATCATGTGTCTGAGCCTATGAAGCCATACTGTTGCATTTTCTCCTATGGATTTTAAAGCATTAACACAATTAGAAATACCACAACATAAATACAATGAACTGACCTTTTCTCCCTTTTATATTACTAGGGCTCCTTTAGTGACCTTTCAGGTTTTATCTGTAAATTTTTTCACATGACCCTCATTGCCTAACTACCATGTTGAAATCATATTTTTATTTAGATCTGGAACACGCCTTACCTCCTTTAATAACCATTGGTTTCCATTATGTTTTTTTACAAGAACTTTACCCATTCCAACTATTTTACAGGGTTTATCATCACCTAGAAGAACCTGTCCAAAATATCCTTGAACATAGTCATGAAAATGTCTCTTACCAGGTGTGGCATGGAATGAGGCCCCTGAATCTACCACCCAGGCATCAATAATTTTTTCTAAAGAAAGAATCAAAGAATCTTGGAGAACGTCATCTATAACATTCGCTTCATGATTATTTTCTTGTTGTGTGTTCTTTTCCCTTCTGAGACTTACAATCTCTCTTCAGGTGTCCTTTCTTCTTGCATTTCTAGCACACTATCCCCGATCTCGACTTGGATCTGCCTTTCCTTGATTTACAATGATATCCTGTGCTCTTTCCACTTTCCATTTTTCTTCCCCAAGTCTCTGTAGTCAAAGCATTACATGATGTCTCACCAGAGCTTTTCCATCCATTTCCCCGCTAAGGATAGCACCGAAAACATCATCAAACTTTAAAGTACTAGATCCAAAAATATAGTTACTAATGGCCATAACTAAACCATTCCAAATTTCTGGAAATGAGCATAGAAATAATAGAGCCCTAAATTCATCATAAAATTTTACCCCTACATAACTTAATTGACTGTTAGCTGTATTAAATTCATTTAAATGGTCAGCAACAGATCCACATTTCGACATATTCATATTAAATAAATGTTTCATAAGAAATAACTTATTTGAGGAGGAGGGTTTTTCATATAGTCTGGCCAATGTCATCATTAAACCCTTTGTTCTCATTTCCTTCAAAATATTGAAGGCTACCGATGCCTGCGAGGCAAAACCATATTGTTCCAAGTGGATTTTTGTTAAGAACCTCCCATTCTGCATCTGTCATACTCAACGACTTCTTTTTTTCTCCGCTCAATGGTAGGTACAGATATTTCTAATACAAATAATCTTCCACAACAGGTAGTTTTTTCCATTAAATTTATCAATCCTAAACCTACCATCTTTCGCCATTGCTCCCAGTCGAACCAAGAAAACTTCTTTCCTACGAGTTTATCAACCAAATAGACCTTCGACTCTGATACCAGTTGTTAGAAAATTATATATTAAAAAGAAATGGAACACATAGAAATATGTGGAAATACAAACACATAAAACATATAAAGCAAGAGAGACCCAAATATATGTGGTTCATCCAACATGGGCTACATCCACGGAGAAACAACCAGTCCTTCCTTTATATTATCCAACAAAATGAAGAGTCGAAACCTACAGAAGATCCATTGTAATATCCTCTACTCTCTCACATAGTCCCCCTTTCTCTTTCTCAATCATAATACACTCTCAACACAAAGCCACAATACAATTATGTCATATAACAGTGCAATTGAATTCTAGGGAAAAAACCCAAAATTAAACATAAATTCTACTTTTATATCAACTGCCTAATGAACGACCCATATTGACTATGAAATTAAAATATTTTACAAGGAAATTTTACATCTATTTTTAGCTTCATGGGGCATTGTCCCCGGACCCCCTAGTCAGGGGGGGGATGGGCCCCTCCAAACCCCCACAGGGGGGAAAAGTCCCCCATGCATGGAGGGGTGTACAGTCTTCTTTGGGTATACATTTGGCTGAAACAAAGACCTCTAAATCAGGATGATAATCAGGCTCCACACCCAAAATTTTGTAGATTGAAGAAGGCATTGTATGGTTTGAAGCAATCTTCCTGAGCTTGGTATGCATGCATTGACAAACATTTGGTGAACATAGGATTCAAAAGAAACAATGTTTATCCCAACCTCTACTTCAAGGTAGTCCAAGGTATGTCATTGATTTTGGTTTTATATGTTGACGATTTATTCTTAATAGGTAGTGAGTTGATGATGATCGAGTGTAAAGGGGAGCTAGCCTCTGAATTCAAGATGAAGGACCTTGGACTCATTCACTACTTTATAGGCCTTGAGGTGTGGAAAAGGTCTAGTGAGATTTTCCTTTTACAAGGAAAATATGTTATGAAATTGTTGGAAATATTTGGTATGAGAGAATGCAAATCTATGGCTACATTGATGGAAATGAACTTCAAGAAGTTATGTGGAGAAGTTGCAGGACCCAACTTGGAAAATTGTTAATTTTGGAAAACTAGGTCCAAATTCCATATCGTACTGCTCAGATGATGATGGCAATATTTTTATTGGATTCCTCTTTTGGAGAGATGCAAGATTGATCTAAAGATCATCTTGATCGGATGAGCAGAATATGTATTTTGAATTTATTCCCCATGGGCAAGGTTGCCCAGATCTATCCCACATGCATAAGAGATGTGTCACAAACCCCCAAAGATGACTATATATTGGAGAGACTTGGAGTTAGTTTCAATGCACACATTTTTGGAGGAATTCTCTTCTCTCATGGATGATGCTGCAATTAGGGCTTCTCATGGTGATGCGATTAGGGCTTCTCATGGTGCAACGTTAGGTCTTCTTGGTGCAGCGTTTTTCGATGCAACATTTTGATGAGCCATCTTGGGGTTTTGTGAAACATTGGGTTGGATGAACTAATGGATACTTTTCTGGTTGAGGCATCTTGTTGATCGTCATAACTCCACCATTATTCATCTCTATTTTTATTGGCTTATCTTCCATCGATCTATCGGTATGTTCTATCATCTAGCATAGAACATCTTCAGAAATTAACATGGTATCAGAGCAAAGGTGAAGACAAAGCCTAACTTATGTATGATAATATTATGGCAACACAGTGATCAATGATATGAAAATTTATGATGCCTGTCAAGATGTATGACAGATGTATGACAGTAAATGACTATGATACTTGTATGGCTATACTTCCATAAAATAAGCCTTGACAACAGCTAAGTAAAATTCAGACCTATGATTAAAAAGCCCTTTCTGAAGCAAGGAAGTTGGTATATGGGATGCCCTAAGTCTAAAATAATCTTGAAAGCATATGTCAGGGTTGTTCTGAATGAAAGAATACAAGGGGCCCTCAAGTGTCACAAAGACATCTGATGTCTTGCAAATTGATTCTTACATGGAATGTTTGTTAAAGTATGTCTGTTTTTTAATGTTGTTTAAGGAAATCTAAGGATAATATCAATGGTGGGTCGATGAGCCTTAGAACAATCACATATGGAAAAGTATATATGACGTCACTGTATATGGCAGAGTCTATACGAACTTGATCTGTGGTATCTTTAATGGCATATGGAAAAATATATATAACCATGAAGTTTGATATCTTCAGTACTATATGGCAGTATTAAATTGATGAATATGATAAAGGAAGAGGTGTATGTAAAGCAACATTCCATTATGAAAAATGATGTTTGAAATGTGGTCCCGAGACCGAAGGACAAAGTTGTTTTCACCTTGCAATGGCTCTATAAGATCAAGCATGGATCTGATGGGAGTGTTGAAAATTACAAGGTAAGATTTTTTGCCCCAGGCTTCTCTTAAAAGGAAGGCATAGATTATGATGATATATTTGCACCTGTGATCTATTATTTCCCTTGCTACCATGCAAGGATGGAATCTCCATTAGATGGATGTGAAGATAGTTTTTCTTGCATGGTTTGATAAAGGAAGAGGTGTATGTAAAGCAACATCTGTGGTTCGAAGTCCAGGATAGAGACTCTCATGTATGCAGGTTGAAGAAATCCCTCTATGGGTTGAAGAAAGAACCAAAGGCTTGGTAAGAGAGGATAGATAGCTACTTTATGAAGTTGGACTTCACTCAAGGTAATTTTGATCCAATCCTTTACTTCAAGGTTGATAGAGAAAAGCCTCTCATTCGGGTTCTCTATGTGGACGATCTCTTCCTGTCAGGTGCTGACCCTCTCATTCATCAGTGTAAGAGCAAGCTCACTTCTGAGTTCGAGTTGAAAGACCTAGGACTGATGTATTACTTCCTAGGCTTGGAGTTCTGGCAGGGACCTGGCGAGATTTTCCTCTCTCAATGAAAATATGTTGTGAAGCTGCTGGAGAGATTTGGTATGGTGGAGTGTAATTCTATGGCGACATTGATGGAGCTCAACTTTAAGAATTTGAGTGGAAACATTGTTGGGCATGTGCTATAAAATACTATCGAGTATCAAAAAATCGTAGGGGCCTTGATGTTCTTAGGGAATATCCATCCAGACGTATTTTGTGCAGTGAAAACTTTGAGTCAACACACGGTTGATCCTCATAACATTCAATGGGTTGGTGCCAAGAAACTCTTGAGATATCTCTGGGGCATGATAGACCATGGGCTGAGATACACTGTCAGGAGTTTGAGACTCTGTGGCTATAATGATGCCGATTGGGCTGGCAGTGTGGTGGATTGTAAGAGCACATATCGATGTTGCTTCACACCTAGGTCTGCTAGGGTAGGAAGCAGAAGTCGATGGATTTGAGCACCACTAGAGCCTAAAACATTGAAACGTGTATGGCCTATTGTGAAGCTACTTAGTTGAAAAATATCTTCAGTGACCTGTTCAAACATGTGCTAGATACCACCATTATCCTTTATGATAACCAAAGGGGGATTCTTTTTTCAAAGAATCTCATGTTCCACAATCAATCCAAGCATATTGATTTATGGTACCATTTTATATGGGATATGGTATAGTGAGGCGTTGTAAGGCTCTATCATATAGGAACTAATGATATGGCCGCAAATATTCTCACAGAGCCGTTGGGGAAATTCATGTTCCTAACCTTCCGTGAGAATCTTGGAATCGTGGAATGACCCTATTTGGAGGGTCTTGTTGGATGATGAGCTCTCGGAGCTCCAGGGGGGCTTTGGGGATAACTTCTTGGAGCTATAAGAAACCACAAGGCTATGCTTGCTGAATCTTTTTGTTGTGATTTTTCCCCACTGTGATGATATTGAGTTGGTTTACCTCTCTTTAATCTATGCCCCATTTACATCCTACCCATGGAATACCGGACTCATGGGAAGTACCTCTCATTTGGCCAATGAGCTGGAAAATGTGGATAGAGACTGATAGCAAGACCGATGGAAACATTGTAGATTGTCATACTCTCTATGTCTAGGATGGCACGTGTCCAACCACTTGATTTGGATTCAAGTCTAGTGAGGTTTCAGACCACTAACTCACTTCGATTTAGTTAAACTAACTTCGGGTTAGTATATGAATCTCTTGAGTCTAGTGAGGTTTCTGGCCTCCAACTGAGTTAGAGTCAGTTAAACTACCTTTGTGTTAGTATGAGACTCCTTTGAGTCCTATATATGTTTTTCACCTCTGAGCTAACTTCGGGTCAGCCAGGAGTGATGTATTTGTAACACCATTCTTGAAATAAAGAGCCAAAAAAGAAAGTTACGGGGGGATGATGCATGATATTTGGATGGAACTAGTGGATGGAGTTCTCCCTAGTTGAGAGGGAGTGTTAATTTTGGACAACAAGGTCCAAAGTCCATATTGTACTTCTTATATGATGATGCCAATATTTTTATTGGATTCCTCTTTCGGAGAGGTGCAAGATTGATCTAAATATCATCTCGATCAGATGAGCAAAACATGTATTTTGAATTTATTCCACATGTGCAAGGTCGACCATATCTATCCCACATGCATAAGAGATGTGTCACACACCCCCATATATGACTATATATTGGAGAGACTTGGATTTCATTTAAACACACACATTTTTGGAGGCATTCTCTTATCTCATGGATGGTGATGCAATTAGGGCTTCTCGTGGTGATGCAATTAGGGATTCTCATGGTGCAGTGTTAAGGCTTCTTGGTGCAACGTTTTTTGATGCAGTGTTTTGATGAGCCGTCTTGGGGTTTTGTGACACATTGGGTTGGATGACCTAATGGAGACTTTGTTGGTTCGAGCATCCTGCTGATTGCTATAACGCCACCCTTCTTCATCTCTGTTTTTATTGGATTGTCTTCCATCAATCTATTGGTATGTTCTATCATCTAGCGTAGAACATCTTCATAAATTAACATGGAATCAGAGCGAAGGTGAAGACAAAGCACAACTTGTGTATGATAATATTATGGAAACATAGTAATCAATGATATGAAAATGTATGATACCTGTCAAGATGTATGAAAGTATATGGCTATGATACTTGTATGCCTATAATTCCATAAAATAAGCATTGACAGTGGATAAGTAAAATTCAAACCTATGATTACAAATCCCTTTCTGAAGCAAGGAAGTTGGTATCTAGGATTCCCAAATTCTAAAATAACCTTGAAAGAATATGTCAGGGTTGTGCCGAAGAAAAGCATACAAGGGGCCCTCAAGTGTCACAAAGACATCTGATGTCTTGAAAATTGATTCTTACATGGAATGTTTGTTAAAGTATGTCTATTTTTGAATGTTGTTTAAGGAAATCCAAGGGTAATATCAATGGCTGGTCGATGAGACTTAGAAAAATGACATATGGCAAAGTATATATGACCTCACTATATATGGAAGAGTCTATATGAACTTGATCTATGGTATCTTCAATGGCATATGGAAAAATATATACTCCCATGAAGTTTGATATCTTCAGTATTGTATGGTAGTATGACAGTGGTGAATATGATAAAGGAAGAGGTGTATGTAAAGAAACATTCCATTATGAAAAAATATGTCTAAAATGTGGTCCCAAGACTGGAGGAAAAATCTATTGTCACCTCACAATGGCTCTATAAGATCAAGCATGGATCTAATGGGAGTGTTGAAAAGTACAAGGCAAGATTTGTTGCCCAAGGCTTCTCTTGAAAGGAAGGCATAGATTATGATGATGTATTTGCACATGTGATATATTATTTCCCTTGCTGCCACACAAGGATGGAATCTCCATCAGATGGATGTGAAGATCATTTTTCCTACATGGTTCGATGAAGGAATAGGTGTATGTAAAGCAACATCTGCACTTTGAAGCCCAGGATAGAGACTCTCATGTATGCAGGTGGAAGAAAGGCCTCTATGGGTTGAAGCAAGCACCCAGGGATTGTTACAAGAGGATAGATAGCTACTTGATGAAGTTGGACTTCATTCGAAGTAATTTTGAACCAATCCATTACTTCAAGGTTGATAGAGAAAAACCTCTCATTCTGGCTCTCTATGTGGACGATCTCTTCCTGTCAGGTGCTGACACTCTCATTCATTAGTGTAAGAGGGAGCTCACTTCCAAGTTCGAGTTGGAAGACATACGACTGATGCATTACTTCTTAGGCTTGGAGGTCTGGTAGGGACTTGGTGAGATTTTCCTCTCTCAAGGAAAATATATTGTGAAGTTGCTGGAGAGATTTGGTATGGTGGATTGTAAGTCCGTGTTGACACTGATGGAGCTCAACTTGAAGAAGTTGAGTGGAAACGTTGTTGGGCCCGTGCTAGAAAATCCTACTGAGTATCGAAAACTTGTAGGGGCCTTGATGTTCTTAGGGAAGATTCATCTGGACGTATGTTGTGCAGTGAACACTTTGAGTCAACACATTGTTGATCCTCATAACATTCACTGGGTTGGTGCCAAGAAACTCCTGAGATATCTCTAGGGCACGATAAACCATGGTTTGAGATACACTGCCAAGATTTTGAGAATTCGTGGATATATTGATGCCGATTAGGCTAGCAGTTTGGTGGATTTCAATAGCACATATGGAATTTCTTCACACTTGGGTCTGCTTCGAGCAGGAAGAAAAATTCGGTGGATTTGAGCACTGCTAAGGCCGAATACATTGCAATGTGTATGGCCTATTGTGAAACTACTTAGTTGAAAAAGCTCTTAAGTGAGTTGTTCATACATGTGCTAGATACCACCATTATCCTTTATGATAACTATAGGGGGATTCGTTTGTCATAAAATAATTTGTTCCACGATCAATCCAAGCATATTGATTTCTGGTACCATTTTATATGGGATATGGTATAGTGAGGCATTGTAAGGCTCTATCATATAGGAACTAATGTGGCCGCAAATATTCTCACAGAGCCCTTGGGGAAGGTCATGTTCCTAACCTTCGGTGAGAATCTTGGAATCATGGAATGACCCTATTTGGAGGGTCTTGTTGGACGATGAGCTCTCGAAGCTCCAGGGGGGCTTTGGGGATAGCTTCTTGGAGCTATATGAAACCACAGGCTATGCCTGCCGAATCTTTTTGTTGTGATTTTGCCCCACTGTGATGATATTGAGTTGGTTTACCTCTCTTTAATATATGCCCCATATACATCCTACCCATGGAATACCGGACTCATGGGTAGTACCTCTCATTTGTCCAATGAGGTGGGAAATGTGGATAGAGACCGATAGAAATACTGATGGACGCATCATAGATTGTCATACTCTCTATGTCTAGGATGGCACGTGTCCAACCACTTGATCTGGAATCAAGTCTAGTGAGGTTTCAGACCTCCAACTAAATTCGGATCAGTTAAACTAACTTTGGGTTAGTATATGACTCTCTTGAGTCCAAGTGAGGTTTTGGACCTCCAACTGACTTCAAGTTAGTTAAACTAACTTTGGGTTAGTATGAGACTCCTTTTAGTCCTATAGAGGTTTTTCACCTCTGAGCTGACTTCAGGTCAGCCAGGAGTAATGTCTTTGTACTTCACCATTCTTGAAATAAAGAGTCAGCAAAGAAAGTTACGGTAGGATGACGCACGATTTTTGGATGGCACTGGTGGATGGATTTATCCCTAGTTGAGAGGGAGTGTTAATTTTGGACAACTAGGTCCAAAGTCCATATTGTACTACTCAGATGATGATGCCAATATTTTTATTGGATTCCTCTTTCGAAGAGGTGCAATATCGATCTAAATATCATCTCGATTGAATGAGCAGAACATGTATTTTGAATTTATTCCACATGTGAAAGGTCAACCAGATCTATCCCACATGCATAAGAGATGTGTCACACACCCCCACAGATGACTATATATTGGAGAGACTTGGAGTTCATTTCAAGTCACACATTTTTGGAGGCATTCTCTTCTCTCATAGATGGAGTTGTGATTAGGGATTCTCATGGTGTAGTGTTAGGGCTTCTTGGTGCAGCATTTTTTGATGCGGCATTTTCATGAGTTGTCTTGAGGTTGTGTGACACATTGAGTTGGCTGACTTAATATAGATTTTTCTAGTTGAAGCATCATGTTTATAATCATAACACCACCATTCTTTATCTCTTTTTTTATTGGCTTGTATTCCATCGATCTATCAGTATATTATATCATCTAGCATAGAAAATATTCAAAAATTAACACAAATCCATTCGAGTATAGAAAATTGACTGGGGCTCTGATATTCCTTGTGAACACTTGTCTAGAAATATGCCATGCAGTGAACACATTGAGTCAATTCATGACTGAGCTCCTCCATGCACATTTCATTGATGTCAAACACATATTGATATATTTGCATGGGTCGATCACACTTGAACTGAGATATTTTATCAGAGATGTTCGAATTTATGGATACACCGATGTTGACTGGGCAAGAAATGTTATCGACATAAAGAGTACATATGGATGTTGTTTTAGTCTTGGATCTACCATGATATCCTAGATTGATACATAGTAATTTGTCACCACGCTCATTTTCTTGTCCCTGATCCTGAAATGCCCCGTGACAGATCCTGTGCAATCTTTCCACCATCATGAAATATGTTAACGCATCCCCTAAAGATCCAAAGAAAACTGCCTTGGAGGATTACTATAGAAACTTTGTCAAATTCCTAGTTTCCTAGGTCAGTGCTTTTCCTGGTGTAATAACTGTGCTGATGTCCTTTTCATAGTTATGGCTTAGCATTCTTAGCTCCTTTATTTCTTGAAAAACCATGTTGATCCCCTTTCTATCAATGTTTACTCAAATGGAGAAGAAGCTTTGAAATATAGAAGCTCAAGGGTGGCGAGTTGGTTGTTAAACGGCGGTGAAGGTCAAACTATCTGATTTTAGAGCTTTGATCTCATCCATGGGGGTTCATCCTTTATAAAGTGGGCCTTCCTCCTCCTTTCATGGGCTCCCAACCTCTTCTCCCTTCCTATAAATTCACATCCCTCATTCCCACAACATTATATATTGGTTGGTCATTTTTAGATTCATCTAAACTCTAGTTACTTTGCATCCTAGCATTGTGATAATGCCTAAGTGCTCGGGAGAAGGAATTATTTTAATCTTCGGTGAAGGGCCCAGATTTTCACCAAACGATGCCTCCAACATTAAGGCTTGAGTTGTAAGCTCTCCTTTTGTATTTATCAAAAATAACATCTGATGTTTGCTTCTATATTTGTCTAAATGTTTATGCAAATATTATAGTACTCCTTGATCTTCTAGATAGCTAATGTTTATTATTATTATGTATTTTATTACGCTTGGTGTTTCCTCTTGATCATCCGTAGGTATTTGCATGCCATTATAAGCAAGGAGCAGGCCTAAAAGAATAGTGGATCAAGGTCATCATCGATAGACTCAAGCGTAGCGTTGGGAAAAAGGTACTTCTATCTCTTTTCTTGTCGCATTGTAAATGTGAGTTAAGAGACCTTTTCATTAGAAATAATTTCGTGTTTCTAGATCCACTCTAGGGCTAGAGAGATCGCCTCTGTCCACAGAGGGGATTTATCTTGACAACATAACTAGCGACTCCACTAGGGAGCTTAGCATCTTATTATTCCTTCCCTGAACTGATCTTGGATCAGTTTCACTGATTTATTAAATCTAAATCTATGTAGGCCTCTACTAGCTTGTGTAAGGATTGATAGTCACTTCACTATGTCAGGTTTGGTGTTTCTGTGAGACTCTTTTTATTTTTCCTTGTTTTTAGCGACCAACGTGCTCTCTGTAAGCACAGTAGCATTGACATCTTTGTTCTATAGTACAGTCGCATTGATTTTCATTTCAACACTCTTCTGCCTATCACAGAAGCATTGATCTTAGACCTAGGAGAAATTAGGGTTTCCTATTTGATTTTCCAATGTGTCCTGGCCCCTATAGGAAGTCTGTAGGATCTCAGTGACCTTCTTGTTGTGTGTTTGACTTGCTTGTTTTATCAGAGCCAGTCTTTTCATCTCTTTGATTCATTTGTAAATTGGAGAATTTTTTTCCATTTCAAACACCCTTTGTAACATTGTTTTTTATTTGATTTGAAGTGATTTTTTGTATGCCCTGGTCATCACTGCATCTATGATATCACCTTCGATTTAGTGTCAAACATAGGATCATGAATTGTTTAATTCACAAGTCTGGAAGAATGTGTCTTTTGTCTAAATTCAAAAGGAATTGAAAGTGATTTTCATTTTATTTTTTATTTAGATTATCTTTATCGCTTTAAGAAGAGTGAAAATAATTTCATTTATGAATTCTTTAAAGTGATTTTTGTATTGTTCAATTGAAATAAAAGTGAAAGGATTTGCATTTCTTCTTTCATTCCTTTGTTTTTCTTTTGATTGTATTTCAAAGTGAAATAAAAAATAAAAAATTGTGCATCTTAGTGAAAAGAGAAGTTTTTTCATTTTTTAATAAGTTGCATTTGTTTGGGAAAAGTGATTTTTTCTAAAAGAATTGCATTTCATAGGTTTGAGATAGTTCAGGGGTATTATTGTTGTTGCATCAATTGCACTTTTTCTTTTATCTCTTCCCTAAATAGTTTAGGCTTCATCGAAATGGAAAGTTTTATTTTTCTCATTTAGTCTGCCCTATAAGGATTCAGGTGACATCATTTTGACCCTTGAAATTGAAACTTTAATCAAGATCAACTTAAAATGACCTCAATTTACCTTAACGAGCATTGGAACTAATGAGAACATTTAGTGGTCTAGGCTAGAGACATGTTCCAGTGTTATAAAACATAGGAGTTGCCGCTAACGGTCTGCGTTACAACCCGGGGGTGATATCATGTCCCACATATGGAATTATATTGATGTATGATAAGTATATTTGGGACTCTCTCATCGAATATTTATGTATTAGAGAACACTACTACGAACTAGACTCCCACGTACCGTCGCGTATATTTTGGGAGACACTACTAGGTTGCAAGCCTACCATAGGAAATCGAGTCAGCTGCCTTGTAAACGTCATACACCAAACACAACATTCGGGGATATTGGTTGTCGTATGTTAAGTACTTGATAATTTTTTCTATCTTTTATCACCAAGGTGTATATTTCATTTCATGGATACTTCGTAAATCTTTATGCCTAGCACACCCCTTTTTTTTAATTCTAAAAATAACTTTCCATGAAAACATCTTACCCGTGCAGTTATCCAGCCTTATTATTGCTTGGTAAATTGTGATTTGTTCACCTCTTCCTTATTTGATCTTTCTTTGAAAGGTCATGGTGGCTGAATCATTGAATTCGCCTCTTCCTTCCTCTAACAGATCTCAAGAACCTCCTCCTGAGGTCCCTCAGTTTCTAGTCAAGCCCCTTGAAGTGCAAGGTGTTTAAATCGAGATTGTCATCAGTGTTCAACCCATATCATCTCGACTACCGCCTGACGATTCTCCTTGGAGGAAATCAAAAGAATCTGAGCTGGAAAGCCCTGAAAAATCCACACATTTCTCAGCCTTTCCTCAAAATCCGCTCTTTGATCTGATTGTGGTCTCACCTCAACAACCTTGTACCACTTTTGATCGACCTAGAATCCCCTTTCACACTTCTCTAGTAGAATCTCGCTCTATTATTCGTTGGTTATGTCTTGATGAAATGGAATCCAATGCTAATGATGTTCCATTCATGAGCACTCCTCAAGGCACTCTTTAGGAAACCATTGGCACTTATATGCTAAAATTTGCTTCATTTTTTTTCCCCTCCAAAAGCGAGTTGTTCGGTTCCATACCTCACAATTTAGGCAGTGGGACCAAAATACCTTCCAATCAGGTTGTGTCCATGCTCCCACACAGTTATACCTCTTTGGAAAACCTTTTTTATGGAGCTTCCAATGGTACACCTTTATTCCCAGGTTCCATTTGGTCAATGGGTATTCCTCCATATTCCGGCCCATTCATTTCAAATATGGTCGTCGTGTCTCAACCTATTGTTCAACCTAAGGTCACTATTGGTCAAATGACAGTCTCGATTGAATCCTCTGTTCCCCTATTCGCCATCTATGATTACTGCAGTTCCACCATTGGTTTCTTCCATGCTTAGGGGAAAACCTAACCCTCTTTACATACCTCCCATTTTAGGTGGGGGGCAGCCAAGTTCTGGATCTATTCCCGGGGCAGGACAACCTCACGTTCAATATTCTTAGGTTCAACAACCCCTTTAGCAACCAAACGTATTGTATTCGTATGTTCAACAACCTATCATCCCTTATGTTCAACAGCCGAACGTACAATATCAATATGCTCCTCGACTGAAATTGTCTCAACAGTACATCCAACTGCCCCAAACTTTGGTGAGTGTTGTTGCGACTAATCCTCAGTTTGGTTTTTACTGCCAAGTTGGTATGAATCTCCTTCTGGGTCAATCTGGTCCTCTCCCTAATTATCTTGGTACTCAATACCAGCCATTTCCTCAAGTTCAATACTAGCAACCCCAGTCTAGCCCTCAACCTTGTGCTCATTATCAACAGATTCCTCAGTACCAACAGGCCCAATCAAGACCTCAGGTTGGACCGTATGTTCAACACGGACCATAGTCTAGACCCTATGTTCAGCAGGGACCACAGGCTAGACCCTATGTTCAACAAGGACCACAAAATAGACCTCAAGTTTGACACATAATTTACCTTGGATCCTATGTTGAACAAGGTCTCCAACCTTAGTTCCCACAAGGGTCTTATAAAAAACCCCAGCAAGGTCCCTACCAACAATATTTGCAACGAGTTCCTTACTAGCCATGGGGGAAGTATGTGTATCTGAGACATAATTCACCCTATTGAGGGCATAATATGTATCATTAGGTTGGAACCCTCGAAATTTTTCACCTCATCATCCTCCCTTGCCATTCCTAGATAATTTGGAATTGTCAGATGTGTCAAAGCTCATAAATGACCACATCCAACATCGGCTGCATTGGCCTCCAATTCCAACTAAAATTCCAGGATATTGTCCAAATTTCGAAGGAAAATATTGGGAAGAACCCCAAACCCATGTTATGACATACCACTTGTGGTGCTCTTCTAATTATTGGGTCGATGATTCTATTTGTCTTCATATTTTCCAGCGTACTTTGACTGGTAATGTGGCTAAGTGGTATATTGAGCTCCCTCGAGGAATTTTCTTTGATTTCAATTCCTTGGCTATGGATTTCCTCACTCACTTCTAGCTACATGTCTGGTATGAAACTGACACCCATCTTCTCACTTCATTGATGCAGTCAATTGTTAAGGATATTTCAGATCACATTCATGAATAACAGTGTCATCGTCGCCTCATCAAATTTGTTTACGAAATAATTCGTTCCCAAGATTTCCAAATATCTTACCATGGGTAGGTGTGTCATGGAAGAGGGGGTCATTTGCAGAGCTCAATACCTTGATCTCATTTATTCCCAGTTTGGGACTCTATATGAGTTATTTCCTAATGCGTCGAGACCTTCGAATGATCCTGCATCATCTAAGTCTCTTGTTATGCCTCTGGTGGATGGTGTTATTGGGACAGTGGCTCATATTGATAGTAGTGAGCCTAAAACTTCTTCAAAGTCTAAATCCAATACTGTCGATGCACCCTCCACTCCTTCCAATAACCAGGTGAATCCTGGTAAAACCTCTGAGGTCAATGTTGTTCAATCTATCGCAAAAAATAAATCCTTGAAAAGTAAGAAAAAGGGTAAAGACAATTCTAAATATGAAAATCCTAAATAGGATTCAAAGAATTCATTTGTTGACGATTCTTCAACACATAAGCCCAAATGTCCTAATCTGATATGTGATGACGATAATTACACCAAGGATTGTCCTTGGCGTGCCAAATTTGTCCATATTTTGAAGGGCACACCTGGGACTCTGGTTATTCTGAAATAACCTTTCCCTTCTCAGCAGATGAAAATGGTAGTTCAAGCTCAATCGTCTCGAAGTTCTCATGTTTTCATGGCTGGTGTTAGCCACCTATAAAATGTGTCATATCAAATGGTGGCTAAATCATTTTTTGAAGCCTTCAAGAAACAAGTTTTATTGCAAAAATTGTTAATTCTTGAAGTCTTTTGAAGATACCTTATCCTCTGATTAATCTTCACTATTGTTTCCCTTTTAAACTCTAAAATTCTGCCATTTTCCTAAAGAAGAGACTGCTCCAAAAAACCCCAATTTTCCCTCATTTCACTCCTCCTTCCCTTCACCATTTACCTCCTTTTTATCCCCTGTTTCCTCATAAAATTCCTCTATTTTCCATGTATTCCCTTCTTTCCTTACTAAAAATTCCTTTATAAGGTTTAAAACTCATTTTTAAACCTTACTGAAACCCCCAAAATCCATTGAAAAACTTTGAAAAAATCATAAAAAATAAGCTTTTTTTTACTATGGGCCTAAGCCCCTTTGGGCTAAGCCTTAAACCACTTCCCCTCCATGCGACCTAGTGCTGGAACCAAGCGCTATGTCCAAAAGCGCTTATCGCATCAGAACAATCAGAGCGCACAAGTCTATTTGTTATGTTAAGACCTTCGGTGCGATTGGCCCTTTTTATATAAACCCCCGACCCCATTGTTGCTTCATATAACCTCAGAGCTCGCAATCAGGCACTAAAATTTGTGATTAAAACATTCCTGATCATGTTTTCCCTTTGTAAATTCATAAAACCAACTTTTCCTATGTTTTAATTAAACCCACCTGTTCAATGATTTTTAAATGAAAAGGACCGTCGATCTTACAAAGTCGATTGACGGTCAACAGGATCTCGCATCGGAGATTTTCTAATGGGTAGATTTAAAAGGCCCTCACCTTGTTCCAATTCTGATTGGCGCTTTGTATCATAAACCCTCGATCCCTTCATTGTTTCATATATCCAAAGGCCTCGCAATCGGGCGCCAAGCCTTTTATAATAAACCCTCCTCGAATGCATTTTCCTTTGTATTTCGTTTAAAAATTCATTTTTCATAAATATAAAGGGGCCTACCCTTCATTGGTCAAAGCTGTTCTTGACCGTTGATCTTGAATCAGATCAATGACCCCCGCAGTCTCGCATTGGAGATTTTCCATCGGGCGCGTTAATATGTTATTTCCCCCCCCCCCCCCCCCCGCCCCCCCGATCGGCAAACTCCCGATGAATCCTCAGCCATTGGATCTACCCGCCAGATCCACATCCGACGGCCCTTATCACTCCTTCCCTAAGCCCCATTCCTCCGCTTTTCAACCTCCCGATTCAAACAATGTTACCGATGAAATAGGTAACCGAAATGTTACCTACTTTTTTTTGGTAGCATAAAAAGCACCCGATTTTGAAAACTGGTGATGCAGAATCACCATTTTTTTTTGTGCACATCTTTGACACTCTAATATTTTTATTTATGAAGTATGAATATTTGTTTTAAAATGATAGTGATTTTCATGCTAATTTTGAAATGTATTGATGCAGCATCAATTTTTTTTTTTTAGAGCAGTGATTTTCATGCTAATTTTGAACGTATTGATGCTGCATCAACCTTTTTTTTTTAGAGTGGTGATTTTCATGTTGGTAATAAAACACAAAACTTAGATAAAAAAAAATATAAAAGCAATAAAGAAAAACCATTAAAAATGTAAAAAAAAAACAAAAATAGCTCATAAAAACAAAAAATTTAAACAAAAATAAATAAAAAAACAAAAATATTTGAAAATTATATCAAAGGAAATGACAAAATTTGAAAAAAAAACACATAATTTAAAGAAAAAAAACAAAAATTGACCAACCAAAAAAAAAAAAAACATCAAAAACATTTTTTTCTAACTTATTAAAAAAAACCATATAATATATATATATATATATATATATATATATATACAAAATTAAAATTTAGATACAAAAAATAAAATAAAATAAAAATAAATAAATTTAAAAATTTAAACTAAAAATAATAATAATAATAAGAAAAAAAAAACAAATTAAAAAAAAAAACAATTAAAATTGAAAAAGAAAATTAAAAAAAAAAGCAAAAACAAAAACAAAACAAATTTTATTTTAAATAAAAATATTAAATTAAAAAAAATTAATTGTTTGAAAAAAAAAAAATCAATTAAAAAAAATAATAATAATAATTAAAAAAATTGCAACGGGGTGGTGGTGGTGGGGGCGGCGGGCGGCTGTGAGGCCGGCTGGGCCACTCTTGTGGCGCCGTCCGGCCGGCCCCCCGGCGCCCGAGCGGGATTTGTCTCTAACCCACCCATTAGTAGCAAAGCTTCAGCAAAGCGGTCTCGGCACCAATAACCAATACGCCAGCAGCACTCCTCGCCGCCAATATGTGTCACCACTAACACATCGGCCAAATCTTAAAGCCGGCCGAAAGCGGCAACCGGCCTCCTGATAAACCATTGCCCCACCACCACCTCCCCATTGCAATTTTTTTAATTTTTTTTTTAATTGATTTTTTTTTTTTTTTTAATTTCAAAAAATTAAATTTTGTTTTTTAATTAAATTTTCTTATTTAAAATAAAATTTGTTTTGTTTTTTTTTTTTTTTAATTTTGTTTTTATTTTTTTTAAATCTTATTATTTTTTTGTTTTAAATTTTTTTTTTTACTAATTTTTATTATATTTTGCTTCTTCTTTTTTTTATTTAATTGATTTTTTTTAATATAATTTCATAATTTTTCTTTATTTTTAAGTTTTAAGTTTAGTTTTTTAATATAATTTTGTAAAATTTAATAAATTTTGTATTATTTTTTTTTAATTTATTTGGATTTAATATTGTTTTTTAAATGTTTTACCTTTTTATTAACTGTTTTCGTTAATTACATAAAATTTTTATATTTTTATATTTCAATTAAAATTATGTATTTAAAATTAGAGTTTTTTTTTAATTAAACTTAATTTTTTTAAATTAATTTGTTTTTTAATTTTTTTTTATTTAATATATATATATATATATATATTCAATTTTCTATTTTTAATTGATTTTTAAAGTTTTTCTTTTAACAATGGTTTTTTTTTTCTTTTATATTTAAAATTTATTTTTTCTTTCAAAATTTATTTGTTTATTTCATTTATTTATTAAAATTTAATATTTTTGTTTTTAAATTTAATTTGTTATTTTAATATTTTTTTTAATTTAATAAAATATGATATATATACATATTTTCATTTAAGTTCATATATATATTTTATTTTTTATAATTTAAATTTAATTTATTTTTTTAATAGTTTATTTGTTTTTTTAATATATATTGTTTTAAATTTAATATTTTCATTGTATTTTATTTTTATTTTTTAATTATTTTTTAATTTTTTAACTTTTAATTTAAATAATGTTTTTTTTTAATTTTTATTTTAAATTTTTAAATTTATTAAAATTTAATATATTTCCTTGAATTTAATTTTTTGTTTAAATTTTTTTTTTTTTTAAATTTAATAAGCATTTTCTTTTTCTTTTTTAAATTTAATTTCTATATTTTATTTTTTATAATTTCCTTCTTTTTTTAACTTGTTTTCCTTTTTTTTTAAATTTAATATATATTTTTTTTAATTTCTATATTTTTAAAATTTTAATCTTAATTTTTTTTTAAAATTTTTTTTCCTTAAATTTTAGGTTTTTTTTAATGTTTGAATTTTTATTTTTATTTTTTGTATCTTCATATATTTTTAAATTTTAAGCTTTTAAATGTTTTTATTTTTTAAATTTATTTTTTTCTTAAATTTCAGGTTTTTTTTTAATGTTTGAATTTTAAAAATTAAAAAATGTTATTTCTATTTTTAAAAATGCCAAAAGTATGACACAATTTTTTTTTTTGTTATTCCAGCATCAACTTGTTTTGTTTTGAGGGTGTTTTTTCAATTCTTTTTTCAAGAAACAATCTTGTTTTTACCATAATTTTATAAAATGTTGAAATTTGACCTTAAAAAAAAACGAAGTGCGTTCTTGAATACACACTTTTTGTTTTTGGGGTGTTTTTTCATGTTTTTTGAGTCTTTTTGGGCTAGAGTTCCCGTTTTGAGGTCAAGTTATCTATTTGATCGGTAACAGTGTTTTCATTTCCCACCGTCGATCTGATCCACAAATCGACGACCCACGAACAATCGCATCGGCGCTCATTTTGTTTTGCCCCTGCCGATTGCAAAAGCTCCGATTACATCTAGGCCATCCCTGCAATAAAATCCGACGATCCAGATTTTCCCTTGCCACTTTGGTTAAAATCATGAAATTCGCTTTGTAATGTTTTTGGCCAATCTCAGCCGTTGATCTCTGCGGTCTCCACCTATATTTTATTCCATTTAACTCCCAGATTCAATCCCCATCATTCATTTCTTCATCTAACGGCTCAGATTAAAAAAAAATTCCCTTGTCCCCACCCGCTACCGCCCGTGCATCTTATTGATATTGCGTTATTCCCTCAGCCGTCCGATCTAAGACCTTAGATCTAACGGCTAGCGCGAATTTTCGCGCAAATTTTAGCACGAAGGATAATTCTCAGAAGGCTATGCGATATAGGAAGTTTCAAAATGCCACATGTCGGCCTCTGGCACATATTGCGTTCAAAAAGGAAAAACCACTTCTCTGCCCTTTTGCTGTGCAATACTGCCAATTTCTCAAGCCGAAACCACCTTTCCCATTTACACTATGTTTTATCACGTTCATTCCCCGTCGTTGATCTCTGCAGATCAACGACTCATATTCGATCTAATCATTCAACCATCGCCCTCCACCTTCTTCCAAGGGATTTCATAGATCAACCACGATCGTCGAACTCAGGGGCAAAATCTGATCCAACGACTCATGATCATTCAAAAACCCTGATTTTCCTTCCAATGCATTTTTACCTTCCTAAAGGTTTTTAACCCCATTTCTTTGTATTTTCCGCCATTTCATAATATATGTGACCCCTTCACATTGTATTTCCCAGGTCACTCTCGACCGTTGATCTCTGCAAGATCGACGGATCTGAATTAATCTCCGACCATTTCTTCAATCGCCTCCTATCTAACCCCCACAAGCAAGCCTCCAGCGTTGGATTCTTTCATCCAATGGCTAAACACGCAACCTCGGAAGCAGTCAAACCAAAAAATATGCAGGATTTTCTTAATGTTTTTGTTTATGTAGGTTTTAAAGGTTTTTCAAAATATTTTAAAAGAAAATAAAAGCCGAGGATGACGATCCTCTAGGCTTTCATTTATCAAAGAGTATCCATCTACGGGGTTCCATACCACGTTTCATCAGTGCATCATGAGTACTGGTCCCATTAGGAACCCTCTGCATACCTGCACATCAACAAGACACAGCAAAGATTAAATAAATCAAAGGGTATCAGTGTCAAAGACCCAACGACAGCAGAAATGAAGAATTAAAGTTGGTTTACACAGTTTGGGTGAATTACAGCTAAGATCGACCAATCAAAAGCCTAACCCAATAAAGTAAACACAGTTCAAGAACAAAAGACAAGATTTAGGCCTAATTATTCCTAACACACAGATCAAAAGCAGATTAGCGAGGTTTTAGGTCAAAACAAAAATATCTATCAGACCAAGAATGCCTCCATTGCCACATCAGAGGCTAATTGAATCCTCTCAGCTACCAAATGCCACCTGTAGCCTCAAAGAATTCAAAGAAGTCAAGTTATGACCAGAATAGAGGATATTTGCCTCACGACAGCCGAACAGTTAATTCAATCAAAGAACTTATTTCAAAATATCAGCAGAGTTATTACAAAGATGACACAGAGCCTTAAAGTCAACAAAATCATCCCACCGAGCTTAATTCTTAATGTAAAACAATTAATACAGAGGAAATATCTGTAATCTTCTCCATCGAGCCCCTCAAAGGCTGAGTAGCATTAATCTGTATTAATTGAACCTTGAGGATCTTTTATCCCATCCCACCTCCTCATTTCTTCTATAAATACTTCTGTAGAAGATGAAACAATGTTGGTTTCAGAACTTTGAAAGATACTTGTGCTCGAAACTTCTACATGTAAATAGTGTTCAAAGGCTCTTGAAGCTCTGTTTGTGATTAAATAAGTTAGGCTGAGAAGTTAAGATGATTGTTGAATTGAAACATTGGACTTGAAGATTGTAACTGGTTTGACATTAATAACAAGTTGTTTCTTGGGATCCTGGTCTATATCACTAGTGAAGTGCTTCTTTCTTTGTTTTGTGTTTTCCTTTCATGTATTACATTTTTTCCATTATTATTTGATAAAGAACAGCAAGCATAGAGTTAGGATTTACTGTTTACAGTACCCTTCTCTGACTGATAAGCTTTATCTCAATGTTTTCCTCTAAATCGTGTATTTAAGAATGATTCAATACAGTCCAAGCAGTTAGGAATGCTCGCGTTCCATCGTCCTACTGTTTACTTTAATCATTGTTCTTAAATGTTATTTTCATTATTTTCTTAGTAAAGTTAGACTAGAAAAGTGATGACATGCCCTGTTTTCTAGCTTCTTTCTCCAAAGGTAAATTCTGAAAGTTTCCCTGAGTGTATGCTGAAAGCAGACTAGATTTAAAAGTATCTTATCTGATCTTAAGTTGCATTTTTGTTTCTCTTATGTGTTTTTCATCCCTTTTGAAGGTAATTATGCGAATTACTAGATTTTTTTTCTATTGAGTTTACTTTAATACGAACTTGCCCAAAGAGGTCTATGGTAAGCCATGCCCTTTGACCAGTTTTAAACAGTTACTTAAAAGGCTTTTCTTGTTTGGACAGACTGTTAAATCCTAGTTGAAATTAGTGTCTGTTTCTGCCCCTCCAAAACTTTTATTGTTTCCATTCCATCATTTTATCTCAAAGATCTTGTGATATAGATGACTTGCCCCTTGGACCACTCTTGAAATTGTTGCGCAATTAAACCCTTTTATGACTCCATAGCCCAATGGACTAAAAACCAACATTATATCTATCTTATCAGCCAAAGCTTGTTCTGATTGCTTGCAACTTCACACCTTTGAAACTGTTTCCATTTTAGGACTTTCCACTCAACTAAAATCATGCTCAACCATCCAAAACCAAACAAAAACCCTTGCTCTTAACAACTAGCCTAATATCATACCAAAAAAAAATTAAAGATAAATCCATCTTTGCACTTATTGGAGAGATCCCTCTCCGGATTCAGGAGGGCTAGATCCTATAATCCCAAAGTTGTTCAAGTGCTCTCTCTGCAATTTGTATTTTCCAATCTTGCAAATTACAGGGAGCAAGGGGTTAAGTGGACCTTGGAAGCAACGAAGTCCTTTGAGTTGGTGAAACAAGCATTAACCAAAACACCAGTTCTAATAAGTCCTGATTTTTCAAAAGATTTTTAGATTTTTTCATTTGCATCAGAACATACAATAGCTATTGTCCTTTTATATAAAAATCCACAGGGACAAGAGCAGCCTATTGCATTGTTTAGCAATGCATTGAGATATGCTCCTCTGAAGTATAACATCATGGAAAAGCAATCTTTTTCTTTGGTCAAGGCTTTAAAATACTTCAGGGTATACATCTTGAACTCACACATCATTTCCTTTTTCCCAAATTCAGTTGTGAAAGACATTCTAACACAGGACCCAGATGGTAAGAGAGGTAAGTGGATATCTATTATTCTTGAATATGATTTAGAGATCAAGCCCAATAAACTCATTAAAGGCCAAGGTCTAGCTATATTAATGGCTGAATCAAATTTTGTAAGTTATTGATATTAATATGATTGATGTTTTACATGAACAAGAGGAACTCTCAACCCCCATTGTTGAAGATCATTTTATGAATTCCTCTTGGTATGTTGATATTCTGTATGTTTTTCTTAATTTGAATATACCTCCTGGTTTAACAAAAACAAAGGCAAGGTTTTTAAAGTTAAAATCTGTAAACTACTGCATTATAGATAAATGTCTTTATTGGAAAAATGCAAGTGGGATATTGCTTAAATTTTTGCCTGAGTATGATGCAGAGAAGGTTAAGCACGAGTTCCATGAAGGAGAATGTGGAGGCCACCTCTACTGGAAGACAACAACCAAAAAAATCCTAGGGGCTGGTTACTATTGGCCCACTCTCTTTATTGATGTACACAAGATGATCATTGCCTGTCATAAATGCCAAATTTTTGAAGGAAAAATAAAGTTTCCGTCCTTACCTCTGCATCCAATCACTGTTGAAGCTCCTTTTCAACAGTGGGGACTTGACTTCATAGGAGAAATCCATCCACCATAATCTGCCCAACATAAATGGATTCTCACTGCAACAGACTACTTCACCAAATGGATAGAAGCCATCCCTTCTAGGCAAGCCAATGACTCAGTCATCATAAAATTCATGGAGACTCATATCCTCTCTAGATTTGGCTGTCCTAGAAAGATTATCACTGATAATGCAGCGGAATTTGGATCTAAGAAGATGGTTGAATTCTATCACAAATATCAGATAAAATTTGGTCATTCTACTACTTATTACCCTCAAGGTAATGGGCTAGCAGAATCCTCAAACAAGAGTTTGGTGGACATAATCAAGAAGTTGTTGGAGGACAACAATAATTCTTGGCACACAAAGCTAGTTCATGCACTGTGGGCTGACAGATTGACATTGAAGAAATCTATTGGGATGTCACCCTACCAGCTTGTGTATCGTACAGATGCAATTTTTCCAACCAGCCTTGGTGTACTAGTTATGAAGTTGATTCAAGAGGTTCATTCTGAAAATAATGACATGATCAGAAGAATAAATCAGACTATTCATCTTCAACAAACCAGAGAGGAGGTTTATAACAAAGCATTACTGAAGCAAGACAACATCAAGAAGCTTTTTGACAGAAGAATAAAGGCCAAAAATTTCAATGTTGGGGAAAAAGTTTTAAAGTGGGACTCAAGGAGAGAAGACAAGGGCAAGCATGGGAAATTTGATAACTTATGGCTTGGCCCTTACCTCATTCATTCTACTGCTAGTAATAATGCCTTTTTCTTGCAGGAGTTGAATGGAGTTGAACTGTTTGGGGGTCTTGTCAATGGCAGGATGCTCAAGCATTACTTCTCTTGATCCAATCATGTGTGGAAGCCTTTTATATTTTTTCTCATTATAAATATTTCATCCATCATTGCATTCAAATTTAGAAAAATAAAAAATAAAAAAACAATAGAAGAAAGAAAAGAGGGCAGATTGTAGAAACAATAAAGGTACAGCCCCATACCAAAAAAGAGAAACAAATTCTAAAAGTGTGCAAGCTCAAATGCCACTCTTGAAAAACAAACTTCTAGTTATTCATATAGCCTAATCATGACTAATTAGTTTTAAATTTATTGCCGATAGGTTAGTGAATTTGATTTTCAAAATAGTTTAATCTTGGCTTATCAGCTAGGTAGATTAGGATAGAAAATAAAGGTTCAAACAAGCTCAAAACCTGAACCTAAGTGTCCAAAATAAGAATGAATCCTATCTGTTTTAAATTTGAGTAAAAAACAGAGGTAAACTGGTTCTAATCAACTCAAAATCTGAACCAGATCACAAGGAAAAACAACTCGAATAAACTCAAAAAATAGAGCTGAAGAAAAGATAAAGCCATGCTTATAACTTTTAGATCTTAAGCCTTCAATTTTGATTTAATTTTCTGTAAAATAATATCGATGTGCAGCTTGTTTTTTATGCCATGGATCAATAACAAGTTAGACTATTCAACCCTGACTTGTATGCTTTTAAATTTCTGTTTTAGAAATTAGAGAATAAAAATATGTTAGACAGTTTAATCCTAACATATTAGTAGTTAGGTAGAGAAGCATATGAAATCAACTATTTAATCTGAGTTCATGGAAAAATAAGAAGTAGACTTAGATTAGTTTTTTTCTTTCAAAAAGAATAAAATGTTTGTAAAAGAGTTTTCCAATCCAAGTGCACTTTGAAAGAAGAAAAAATGTTAGATCGGTAGGATTGGGTAGGTATAAAGCTTGTGTTGATGAAGATCCATTGTTTTTCATGGCTGCTAAAAATTTTCCAGAACAGAAAAAATCATCCAAGTGAAGAAAGTTGCAGCCCAATGGTTAAGGCACTGATCAGCCTCCCAGAGAATGCAAGTCTGAAGTTCTTGATGCCTTCAAGAAGGCACCATCCCCAAGTGGAGACACTGTTAGCCACCTATAAAATTTGTCATATAAAATGGTGGCTAAATCATTTTTTGAAGCCTTCAAGAAACAAGTTTTATTGCAAAAATTGTTAATTCTTGAAGTCTTTTGAAGATACCTTATCCTCTGATTAATCTTCACTGTTGTTTCCCTTTTAAACTCTGAAATTCTGTCATTTTCCTAAAGAAGAGACTACTCCAAAAGACCCCAATTTTCCCTCATTTCACTCCTCCTTCCCTTCACCATTTACCTCCTTTTTATCCCCTTTTTCCTCATAAAATTCCTCTATTTTCCATGTATTCCCTTCTTTCCTTCATAAAAATCCCTTTATAAGGTTTAAAACTCATTTTTAAACCTTACCGAAACCCCCAAAATCCATTGAAAAACTTTGAAAAAATCATAAAAAATAAGCTTTTTTTTACTATGGGCCTAAGCCCTAAACCACTTCCCCTCCATGCAACCTGGTGCTGGAACCAAGTGCTATGTCAAAAAGCACTTATTGCATTGGAACAATCGGAGCACGCAAGTCTATTTGTTATGTTAAGACCTCAGATGCGATTGGACCTTTTTATATAAACTCCCGACCCCATTGCCGCTTCATATAACCTCATAGCCCGTAATCAGGCACTAAAATTTGTGAATAAAACATTCCCGATCATGTTTTCCCTTTGTAAATTCATAAAACCCACTTTTCCTATGTTTTAATTAAACCCGCCTGTTCAATGATTTTTAAATGAAAAGGACCGTTGATCTTACAAAGCCGATCGATGATCAATAGGATCTCACATCAGAGATTTTCTAATGGGTAGATTGAAAAGGCCCTCACCTTGTTCCGTTTCCGATTGGCCCTTTGTATCATAAACCCTCGATCCCTTCATTGTTTCATATATCCAAAGGCCCCGCAATCGGGCGCCAAGCCTTTTATAATAAACCCTCCCCGAACGCATTTTCCTTTGTATTTCGTTTAAAAATTCATTTTTCATAAATATAAAGCCGTTCTTGACTGTTGATCTTGAACCAGATCAACGGCCTATGCAATCTCGCATTGGAGATTTTCCATCGAGCACGTTAATATGTTATCCCCCCCCCCCCCCCCCCAATTGGCAAACTCCCGATGAATCCTCAGCTGTTGGATCTACCTGCCAGATCCACATCTGATGGCCCTTATCACTCCTTCCCTAGGCCCCATTCCTCCACTTTTAAACCTTCCGATTCATTTCCCACCATCGATCTGATCTGCAGATCGACGACCCATGATCAATCGGATCGACACTCATTTTTTTTTGCCCCTGACGATTGCAAAAGCTCTGATTACATCTGGGCCATCACTGCAATAAGATCCGACAGTCCATATTTTCCCTCGCCACTTTGGTTAAAATCATGAAATTCACTTTGTAATGTTTTTGGCCAATCTCAGCCGTTGATCTCTGCAGATCAACGGCCCATATTAACCTTTTCTCCACCTATATTTTATTCCATTTAACTCCCAGATTCAATCCCTGCCATTCATTTATTCATCTAACGACTCATATTAAACCGTTTTCCCCTGTCCCCACCTGCTACCGCCCGTGCATCTTATTGATATCTCTCTATTCCTTCAGTCGTCTGATCTAAGACCTTAGATCTAACGGCTAGCGTGAATTTTCGCGCAGATTTAAGCACGAAGGATAATTCTCAGAAGGCTATGTGATATAGGAAGTTTCAAAATGCCACATGTCGGCCTCTGACACATATTGCATTCAAAAAGGAAAAACCGCTTCTATGCCCTTTTGCTGTGCAATACTACCAATTTCTCAAGCCGAAACCACCTTTCCCATTTAAACTGTGTTTTATCACGTTCATTCCCTGTCGTTGATCTCTGCAGATCAACGACTCATATTCGATTTGATCATTCAACCATCGCCCTCCACCTTCTTCCAAGGGATTTCATAGATCAACCACGATCATCGATCTCAGGGGCCAAATCTGATCCAACGACTCACGATCATTCGGAAACCCCGATTTTCCTTCCAATGCATTTTTCCCTTCCCAAAGGTTTTTAACCCCATTTCTTTGTATTTTCCGCCATTTCATAATATATGTGACTCCTTCACATTGTATTTCCCAGGTCGCTCCCGACCGTTGATCTTTGCAAGATTGATGGATCTGACTTAATCTCCTACCATTTCTTCAATAGCCTTCTATTTGACCCCCACAAGCAATTCTCCACTGTTGGATGCTTTCATCCAATAGCTGCGACCTAACATGCAACCTCTGAAGCAGTCAAACCAAAAAATACGCAGGATTTTCTTAATGTTTTTTGTTTATGCAGGTTTTAAAGGTTTTTCAAAAGATTTTAAAAGAAAATAAAAGCTGAGGATGATGATCCTCCAGGCTTTCATTTATCAAAGAGTATCCATCTATGGGGTTCCATACCATGTTTCATCAATGCATCATGAGAAATGGTGCCATTAGGAACCCTCTGCGTACTTGCGCATTAAAAAGACACAGTAAATATTAAATAAATCAAAGAGTGTCAGTGTCGAAGACCCAACCACAGCAGAAATGAAGAATTAAAGCTGGTTTACAAAGTTTGGGTGAATTACGGCTAAGATCAACCAATCAAAAGCCTAATCCACTAAATTATACACAGTTCAAGAACAAAAGACAAGATTTAGGCCTAATTATGCCTAACACACAGATCAGAACAGGTTAGCCAGGTTTTAGGTCAAAACAAAAATATCTATCAGACTGAGAATGCCTCCACTGCCACATCAGAGGCTAATTGAATCCTCTCAGCTACCAAATGCCACCTATAGCCTCAAAGCATTCAAATAAGTTGAGTTATGACCAGAAAAGAGCATATTTTCCTCACGATAGCTGAACAGTTAATTCAATCAAAGAACTTATTGCAAAATATCAGTAGAGTTATTACAAAGATGACACAGAGCCTTAAAGTCAACAAAATCATCCCGCCGAGCTTAATTCTTAATGTAAAACAAGATTATAGAGGAAATATCTGTAATCTTCTCCATAGAGCCCCTCAAAAGCCGAGAAGCATTAATCTATATTAATTGAACCTTGAGGATCTTTTATGCCATCCCACCTCCTCATTTCTTCTATAAATACTTCTGTAGAAGATGAAATAATGTTGGTTGCAGAACTTTGAAAGATACTTGTACTCAAAACTTCTACATGTAAATAGTGTTCAAAGGCTCTTAAAGCTATGTTTGTGATTAAATAAGTTAGGCTGAGAAGTGAAGATGATTTTTGAACTGAAACATCGGGCTTGAAGATTGTAACTGGTTTGACATCAATAACAAGTTTTTTCTTGGGACCCTGGTCTATATCACTGGTGAAGTGCTTCTTTCTTTGTTTTTTTGTTTTCCTTTCATGTATGCCATTTTTTACATTATTCTCTGATAAAGAACAGCAAGCATAGAGTTAGGATTTACTATTTACAGTCCCCTTCTCTGACTAATAAGCTTTATCTCAATTTTTTCCTCTAAATCTTGTATTTAATTATGATTCAATACAATTCAAGCAGTTAGGAATGTTGGCATTCCCTCGTCCTACTGTTTACTTTAAACATTGTTCTTAAATGTTATTTTGATTATTTTCTTAGTAAAGTTAGACTAGAAAAGTGATGGTGTGCCCTATTTTCTAGCTTCTTTCTCCAAAGGTAAATTCTGAAAGTTTCCCTGAGTGTATGCTGAAAGAAGACTAGATTTAAAAGTATCTTATCTGATCTTAAGTTGCATTTTTGTTTCTCTTATGTGTTTTTCATCCCTTCTGAATTCAATTATGCGAATTACTAGATTGTTTGTCTATTGAGTTTAATTTAATACGAACTTTCCCAAAGAGGTCTATGGTAAGCCCTACCCTTTGACCAGTTTTAAACAGTTACTTAAAATGATTTTCTTGTTTGGACAGACTGTTAAATCCTAGTTGAAATTAGTGTCTGTTTCCACCCCTCCAACACTTATATTGTTTCCATTTTATCTCAAATATCTTGTGATATAGATGACTTTCCCCTTGGACCACTCTTGAAATTGTTGCGCAAATAAACCCTTTTATGACTCCATAGCCCAATGGACTAAAAACCAGTGTTATATCTATATTTTCAGCCAAATATTGTTCTGATTTCTTGCAACTTCACACCTTTGAAACTATTTCCATTTTAGGACTTTCCACCCAACGAAAATCATGCTCAACCATCCAAAACCAAAAAAAAACCCTTGCTCTTAATAGCTAGCCTAATATCATACCCAAAAAACCTTGAAGATAAATCCATCTTTGCACTTATTGGAGAGATCCCTCTCTGGATTCAGGAGGGCTAGATCCTAGGATCGCAAAGTGGTTCAAGTGTTTTCTCTGCAGTTTGTATTTGCCAATCTTGCAAATTACAGGGAGATAACAGTTGGAAAAGAATCTATCACCATTACAATGAGAAAAAAAAACTACCCCAATCCATCCAAGGCTCCTGTGGAATCAGAAGTTACATATCACCCTTCCTCTTCCATGCCCCCTACCTCTGGTCCTCTCCAGATTGAGAGACCGAGTAGTGAATCCATCATCCGACCACCTCCAAAAGGTGTTCTTCAAAAATCGTCCTATAATTCGAATGCGAGAGTTGTTTAACACTACAATATTATAGAATATATAGCTCAGGTGCATTCGAAAATGTTGGATTTGGAGGCCCTTGAGTCGTTCCCATCACAACAGAAGGAAATACTCTCCTCTATTGGAGGGATTGATCCTGTAGATTCTAATCTGATTACTTTTGATATCGAGAATTTTGTTCCTTGCCTCCCATCTTAGGTAGATTTTCTTATTCAAGTTACCATCATGGGAAATAGCATTCATCGGACTGTCGTTAATTAAGGCACTTCGACCTGCATCATGTATGTCGCATGCTAGAAAGCCATCGACTCTCCCCCATTGATTCAGTCCCTAAATACCTTAGAAGCTTTCGACGGTAGATATTTTTGGCTATACGGTATTATTAAGGCATTACCCATCGTGTTGGATGGGAAAAAGGTAACCATGGAAGTTGAAGTGGTAGATGCCAATTTGAACTATAATATCCTTCTTGGATGTAGTTGGACAAACACTATGGTGTGCATGGTCTCCACCTTTTTTCGTGTCCTCCATTTCCCTCATCAAGGGAAGATAGCGACTGTCGATCAATTGGATTTCTTCCCCTTTGATTATTCAGCAAGAAGCATTCTATATGTTGGGAATACCGCTACTACTTATGAGAACATTAGGGTAGGTACATTCAAAGACTCATCCCTTATTGGAGTTTTTCCACTCCCACCTTTGAATGTTGCCTACATCAATATGATTTCATCTGGTCACAATCCATGGATTGTTCCCAATCCTGACCAACTCAAGAGCTTCGGTGAAATTATGCCTCTAAGTCGCTGAGAAAATGTATCAAAGTATTTTCATGGCTTCTGAGGCTACATCTGGAACCAACGATCATTTTTTTTCCTCTCTGGACACTTATGTGCAGTCTCCTAGGTTTGGTTCTTGGGAATATGATGATCCCTTGAATGAGACTTTCCCCACCGATGAGAGTATCATGGAGGTAATGTCTCTTGAAGAAACTTTATGGGATGATTGACATCATCATTCCTCGTTTCTCCCAATCCCAGGTGACATCTCCACCTGTCTAGAATCCTATGCTTTTCTAGTACTGAATGACCCACTTCAGAATTTGACCTTGATTCATGAAGTGCATTCCAAAGGGAACATGGGAAATATCACTTCAAGCATTCTGTTTGACATCTCTATGATTTTCGAGAATGTCTTTTTCTAGGCTTCTTGTTCTCCTCATGAGCTTAATATTTACACTTCTTTTCTAAAAAAGTATGACCCAACCAATCCCTTTGACCCTTTTGTTACCGTTTGGTCACTTCTCCTAGGGGGCATTATTTCCATGCTTCGTCACCCTTTATTGGCCAGGGGGCATGGGCACTTCACTGATGCTATGAATTTTCTCACAAAATTGGTTGAGTTAATGCCTACACGCAATATTTACGGTAGAACTGTGGGTCTCTTTTTGTTAATCGTGACAGAATTATGCCATCTGAGTTAATTTTTGAACTCTATCTGAAAACATATTACGCTTAATCATAAGTGTGATACTTTGTACATTAGTGTGCTTTGATTGGATTTTTGGTGTGATTGTTTTCTTTGCAGACATGTTTCCTTTTCTCACCTTGCATTCCACTTGGTTTGCAGATGTCTTCAAATCATTTCGTTGGTTTTGTTGAGGCGCTTGTCGTAGCACACAAAACCTATCTTCTATAGCATGGGCACTTTTTTTCCCTGATGGAAAGTTGATTAATTTACAAGGTATTTTTTTGGTTCGAACAACTAACAATATTGTCGAATATGGAGTGGTGATCAAGCTACTATAGAATGCTATTAATCTTGGGATTACAAATTTGGTTGTTAATTTGGACTTACAACTCGTTGTGTTACAATTAAATGGTCATTATTATGTGTGCAATCCTCAAATTTTTCATATGTATTTGCATGTTAGATTATTTGAAATATATTTTGATTTTATCACATATCAACATATTCCAAGACATTCAAATAAATTAACAGATACATTAGAAATCCATGTATTATATAGACATTTGTGTAATATGTAAAAATCAAGACATCATCATGATACATAAGTAGTCATAGAAACATGCATGTGTGTGTGTGTGTGTGTGTGTGTGTGTGTGTGTGTGTGTATCGGTCTGTCAAGTGTGTTACAACTAAAATCTCAAAAAATATGTGTTTTGTTACAAAAATGGCTCTTCGAGCCTACATCAGTACAAAAATGTAAAAACAGGGTTGCTATCCACCCACATGGTGCTCATGGTAGTAGGTGACTGAAGGAATCACTCGCCAAAGTAATCAACGTAGTCTACCCAGAACTCTGATTGTATGCCTCAAAAGGTGCAGAGGAATCTCATCGAACGTAGCATACTCTGGAGTTCCTCTTGTAAGACCAACCAGGTTCCACTCCAACTCGACTAGTGTATTTGATCCCTCCTCATAAGGATAATCCTCAGCTGGGCAGGTTACCCTCTGTGCAATTGGTAACATACTAGGTCTGAGGACCCATATCTGTAAAAACATCATAATTTTATGTTTTAGAATACATAACAAAAAACATTCAAAAAGTAAAAAATGTTTAAAAAAAAAAAAAATTATCTGCATCGGTCCACTATGTGCCTAGTGGAATAGGGATATCTGGATTTTCTCTAAAGTCGATTCCGACATATGTGTAGCCCTCAACTATGATAAGTTGAAGTCACAGCCAACTAAAAAAGGTTGTGGGGAAACGCATATGTTGGCCCCCACCGTATCGAGGCATAATGTTGCACCATCTCATTAGCCTCAGATCCCTAGGGGCTGGATCATGGATCTCTAGCCATTGGTACTGAAATAGGGGTACTCTCTCTAGAAAGAGGGTCACTAGAATGGACCTGTACTTGAATTTTTTCAATCGCCATGTCTTGCACTTAGTTAACTACCTCTTTATATTGGCCAGTAACCCCTCGCACCAGTTGAACATCGTTGGGGCCAAGCAGTCCACCGCGTATTGGAACTGATATTTTGTTTTCTCATACAACGCCTATGCTCCTGCCACTATAGTAATGCAACATAGAATCATGTGCAGGAGAATCACTCCGATGGAATAAATATCTACCTTCCCACTCTCTATTTTTTGAGCCACATGATAGTATCTCTAGATGAGCATGTTAGTACTCTCACCCCCTACGCAGACTCCTGAGAGTTAGATTCTCTCCTCGCTCTTGGATAGTCTAATGATGAAATAGATGTCCATCACATCTAGTTCTAACTCTTGGTCCCCAATGATAAATAATTGTCGGTCCACATCCCATATGCTAATCAAGTACTGGAGTAGCTCTAGTTGAGCTCTCAGGCCAGATTTTTTTAATAATTTCAACAACCCTCAATTGCGCAATGCATTGACGCAATTTCGATACTATAATTCTTGGTGGTCTTCCACCTCATGGCCTCGTTCTTTCCATTCGATCAACATCTCTGATGAAAACACCTGCAAGACATGTTTAAATGTAATTTTAGGAGCTTTCATCGGAATATTTTTTGAAATTAACCATAGATATGGGTGGATTTCTTGTTTTAAAATCCTTCCTGCAGCTAGTGTGATTGTCCGAATTAATTCAAAATTTCTGGTGTGCTACTCTAATGGGCTAAACACGATCAGCATGACCCTGATAGCTCGAAATCACACTGGTCGTAGGTGATTTTAAAACTTGAAATCCTCCCCCCAATATCCCTATTTCTAAAACAAAATGAAAAATGAATGGAATCAAAATGAAAAGGAGGCTTAGAGCTCTTACTTGACACTGACGGATATACGAATGATGTCCTGGATCGGCCGCACCACTGATTTGAAATTCGGAGGGAATATGGACAAAATTCTCTTCTCAAAATAGAAAGGATAAAATGCAATTTTTTTTGTCTACTTATAGATTTTTGAAAACATTTCGCCAATATTTTATTGTTTTTCCTCAATATCTGTTATGTTTGTTGTATTTGTGCAGTACTGGGCTTCCACATTGTTGATGATTATTTGCGCTGCAAATGAGTTTTATTTTATCTCTTTTTCAAGCTCTTTAAATGTTTACGAAAAAGGAGCCCCCTTGGAGTTAACTTTCAGCTCTTTTCTAACTCTCGAAAAATGAAAATATTTTCGAGTACTTGTCATTTCGAACTCATTAAAGTGAACGAATTGACATGATCTCAGTATACATTTACCCTTTTTTCGGGCTGAGATTTACTATATACGAAAAAGGAATACCTTGATCAAACATGGTCAAGAGGTTCTCTCATATATTGTTTCCTACCTTTTCGGATTCGAGAGATGATTTACAAAAAGGGACATAATGGAGTTTCCTTTTTGTTTCTTTTCAAACTCCTTCAACATGAAAAGTCACCGAGTTACCCTTTCGTTGGACTTGTTAAAGATTAAACGATGAAAGACTTGTCACCATGATGAGACCAAGTTCCTCCTTCCTTGGGCTCATTAAAATCATTAGGATGAATTCATTCAAAGAATGAACTTACATGCTCAACATATGTTATCCTCTTCACGTTGGCTATAAAAAATAAAGAGGTACTCATTAGCAATAACGGGGTAAAATTGAAAGTGAACATCCTATGTATATTTTGGGTAGCTTGTAACTCTTGAACATGAGACTCATTTTCAGTTCGTGTCAAGTTGGGGACATCCTACATTCATCACCTTTCCTCCATGGGTTTTGGAAATAAATTTTCCTCTCATTTGATTACCAAATTTCGTCAACATTACCTCTGATCTTATTTGAGTCAAATTCTGCCACACTCTGGATTCATGTCGCCAATATGTTCAAGATAAGTCTTTTTTGTCAAACATACTTTGTTTATCTGACCTCCTCTGTTACAATCCTGAATCAATCCTATCATCTTAAGATATTTGTTATTTTGTGTCGATGATGCACGAATCATCATGGCCTTCCTTCGACGAAATACTTCCTTTCGACCTTAGCTCATTATCCGAGAAGGTGACTTAGAAAATTCTTTCAGTACCTTGGAGCTTGCATGACTCAATGGAAAGTTCTTCGTGTTCGAAGATAGGTTCACATAATTGGCCTTCGATTGAATGATTCTATAGGTGTTTGGATTCAACACATTCATTCACACTTGTAGATTGTGATGTTGTACCTTGAGTTCCATTGTCATTATTGGTGGTCTCTCTCATGCTTGTTAACAATTTTCATCATTGACTGGTAATCAAGAGGTTTCTACAATGTTCGACACCAACATGTTCATTCACATTGCTAGATGCATACATTGGGTTGATTGCGATCACATTGAAGACCCTGGGTCACATATAATTTTGATCTAGGCTACAGGGATATATTTAGTATTCATGATTGTATACATGATCCTATTTATATGGATGGTTGTGTCCATACCGCAGATCCATTTCTATGGTCTCTTTAGATAGATGGCTACAACCATGTCGTGGGTTCATGTGTTATTTGATGCCTAATGAAGCATTATGTGGTTAGGCATATTCATACCAAAGATGTCATATATTGTAAAAATTTTAATTTGGCATATTTTTTGGAGGTGGTCTGAGTTCTTTGTCTTGGTTCATAAATCATTTCATCCATCACTCCTTGTTATGCCTTCATCTTTTTGGGGGCATATGTTACACATTAATTTTCCACCATGCTTATTTTCCCATCCCTGATCCTAAAATACCCTATGAAATATCTTTTACAATGTTTCCACCATCAATAAATATGTTAACACATCCCTTGAAGATCCAAAGAAAACTACCTTGGAAGAATAGTGAAGAAACTTGGTCAAATTCCTAGTTTCCGAGGTCAGCACTTTTCCTAGTGCTTTGACCACACTGATGTCCTTTTCACAGTTATGGCTTAGTGCTGTCAGCACCCTTATTTCTTGTAAAACAACATTAATCCCCTTTTTGGAAGTGTTTCCTCAAATGGAGGAAAAGCTTTGACCTCTAGAAGCTCAAGGGCAGTGAGTTGGTTGTTAAACAATGGTGATAAGGTCAAACTCTCTAATTCTAGAGCTTTGATCTCATCCATGTGGGTTCATCCTTTATAAAGTGGGCCTTCCTCCTACTTTCATGGGATCCCAACCTATTCTCCATTCCTGTATATTCACATCCCTCATTCCCACAAATTTAGAGCTTGGTTAGTCATTGTCAGACTCATCTGAACTTTTGTTCATTTGCATCATAGCATTGTGATAACACTAAGTGTTCAGGAGAAGGAATGATTTTGAGCTTCGATGAAGGACCCATATCCTGACCAAAGGAAACCTCCAACATAAAGACTTGGGTTGTAAGCTCTCCTTTGCATTTATCAATAATAACATCTGGTGTTTTCTTTCTATATTTCTCTAAATGTTTATGAAAATTTTAGGGTACTCCTTGATCTACTAGATAGCTAATATTTATGATTATTATGTATTTTATTACGTTTTTTGTTACCTCTTGATCATATGTAGGTATTTTCCTGCCATTATTAGTAGGGAGTGAGCCTAAAAGGATCTAGACCAAGGTCATCATCAAAGTACTCAAGCGTAAGGATTAGGAAAAAGGTGCTTTTGTCTCTTTTCTTATCGCATTGTAAATGTTAGTTAAGAGAGATTTTCATTAGAAATAATATCGTGTTCCTAGACCCACTCTAGGGCTAGAGAGATCATCTTTGTCCGTAGAGGGGATTTATCTTGACAACAAGGATCAACGAGAAACATAATTTTGTAGCATTGAGCACCTCCAAAGTAGAGTATATTCTTGCTAACATGGCTAGTTGCGAAGAAGTTTGGTTGAGGAAGCTCTTTGGAGAGCTATTTTAGTATGTTCTAGACGCTACAATGATATAATATGAAAACAAGAGTTGGATATGTGTGGCAGAGAATCATGTATTTAATGAAAATTCCAAGCACATATAGATTTGATATCACTTCATTCATGACATGTTGTGGAGAGGAGCAGTTAGACTCCATCACATATCGATAGATGAGTAGATTGTAGATATTCTCACCAAAGTTTTACCGAAAGGGAAGTTATTGGTATTCAGAGAGCAGCTTGGGCTGATGGATGTGACCCCTCCTGATAAGGGGAAGTTTTGATCAAGGACACTAACCTACCTCTTCCCACCCTGTTTTAGCTCCTAGGGTGAGGAATTGAGATAGAGGGCTCCTAGGGTTTAGATTTCTCTAGACAATAGGGTATCACCATAATTTTTAACCATAGGGTTGGGGATGTTGCTCCCATAAATTCATAGGGTCAGTGATGTTGCTCCCCTATCGATTCTATGTAGATTATAACCTAGTTGGCATCATAAACAAGAGTTAAGCTTGTTGGTAATACTGATCCCCATTTGGCCAACGGGTTGAGAGTGTACTTGGGGTGTAAAACCCAAGTTTATTATGATGTAGGTGTTCTACTACATGACTACTTAGAGTCATAAATGGGAAGATTAGTAGGACATAGGATTGGGTTAATATTTTCTCCCCTTTATGGTTCCAGGTTGAGAATGAGCTCCCCGATGTGATTCCATGGTTGAAGATGTGCTCTACTATATGTTTGGATATCCTATTGCTCAGTATGGGTGGAAGCTAATGCTCCCTAATAAATATTCTTTTAGATTTGAGAAATTTTTAGTAGATAGATTTGATCAGAGATGGTCAAGTAAAGGCATGATTATGATAGGATGATGTGATGATATTCATAGGTGGAATTATTCGTAGTTGAGAGGGAGTGCTAATTTTTTCAACTAGGATCAAATTTGGAAAGCTCAGATGACAAAGACATTAGAGAAATTTGAGGTCTAAATGGGCCTACTAAGAAAAATGTACAACCAAAATAAAATTTATAAGAACCAATAGGATTCAAGATGATGATGTCAACCATGGGGGATGATTCGCCATTTTTGGAGTAGAAATGTAAAAAGATTAAAAAATAATAAAATAATAAAACTACATTTTCAACTCATATTTTCAACTTATCTCCTTAAGTTTTTACTCAAATTTCAAGTGGGAGTACTTGTTGGATGAAAAATTTAATTCTTTTTCCAAGGAGTACACATCTTGCATAGTTTCGATGGACCTTGCTACATGAAAAATGATAAATACATGAAAAAAATTATTGCAATCACATTTTTCATGTATTTCTCATTTTTCATGTAGTAGGGTCCATCGAAAGTATGCAACATGGGTAATCGTGTTTTTCATATATTTCTCATTTTTCATGTATAAGGGTCCATCAAAATTATGCAACATGGGTACTCCTTGGATGAGGAACCAAATTTTGCATCCAACGAGTGTTGTCGCTCGAACATTGAGTAAACCCATAGGGAGATAAGTTGAAAATATGAGTTGGAAAAATAGATTTTTCTTTTTTCCCTATAATATTTAATGATATAATGTAATCTTATTTTATTATTTCCACTATTATTTTATAATTTCTTTAGGAGGCCCATTTTAGACCTCAAAATCCCCTTTATGTGATGATTTCATTGAATACTTATTTCCGAGAGGACCAAAATCAACCTAAAGATCACCTCATTTGGACAAGCAGAAATTGGTTTTTGAATTTATGTACCCACTCATGTATATTGGATTAGGTCGACCCTATACACATGTGTTATGTAGGTAAATCCTATCTGCGGAAAGAGATGATCCCTCTAGCCCTACCATGGGTCTAGTAGAAAAAGGACAAACTAGAGTGTAGGCTCCTAATTACTGAATGAAATAGACGTGGTAGATCAACCTACCTAGAGTCCAACGCTGTTGTCATGGCTGTTGTAGTGGTGGCCTCTCGATTCTTATCTTGGAAAGTCACGATCCTCTTGCAGCAATGCTTGGATACCTACATAAGATCAACAAATAAGAGCAGCATACAAAAAAACAATCTCATTCATAATTACTAACCAGTCAAGGAGGGTTAAGTATATTGCATCAAATAAAACACATCAACACAAAATGGGAACCAGACAATAGTTATACATATGTATTAATAGAAGAAAGAGTTACAACCAAGCCTTGACGTCACAACCTCCTTCATCAAGGTTTAGTTGAAGCGTGTCTCGACGAATGTCAGGGAATTAAGATGGGATGAAGGCACAAGCCTAAGCTCTCTCAATAAGGGGCTCTTCCATTCTATCTTGAATAGAAATGTCTCTAGCGTTTCTGCTATAATATCTTCAGTTTCAGCTAGCTTCATCAATGGAGGATGGCTATATTTATAGAGGGAGAGGAGGAGGTTGGGATCCCTACTATGATGGAAGGGAGGCCTTAAGGGAGGTTTTATCCCATGGGAGGTTTCCCCAAAAGGTGGAAACAAGAGGCCAAAGGAGGAAGGCCGTGGTTATTCAGTTTAACCACTCCCCATGACTCATCCATGAAGTTGTTATGTTCGAAAATTCACCTCTATTTTTAAAAAAGTTTCCATACACATATTGGTGCAGGCATCTAACTGAGACAGAGTGCTAGCTGGTGCAAGGCTAGTGTTAATCTGCCTCATCGGTGTGAGGGCATAACTGGCTACCAACACCTAGGAAAAAACAGGTGTTTTTGGTGGTATGTTCAAGAAATCGTCAACAGAAGGAATGTTAGACTCATGGTAAGGGATGCAATGATGGTATTTGCAAAGCATGACACTTTATTTTTTTCATAGAAATGAGCCTCCAATGTGTGGGATGGGGATCGCAGGGACAATGACAAAATGATGTGTAGCAACATGTACCAATGGACAGGTCAGCCTCAACATCAAATCATGGAATCCTATAAATAGAAGAGACCCCAATCTCATTTGGACACACTCATCACACAATATATTCTTCTCTTCTATTGTCTTGCTTCGCATAGTTTTGACGGAGGAATTTCACACTAGGGTTCGTCACTATAGGTTTGAGGCTCGCACGCACCTAGTGTTTATGTTTCTCATTTACACGCACGTCACTTGGAATTTTTGTCCTCAATCGCACACATCTAGTGTTCCTCAGCATGATTGGGAGGATACAGTCACATGCACATAAGAATGAAGGGAGAGAATGTATTTTGAAGCAAGATCCAGAAGTATTCATCCTCGGTCGCACGCTCAAAGTATTCCTCAGTCCGACTAGGAGTTAAAATTCGCACTCATAGTGGCCAGAAGAAAGCAACTAGGGTTTAGAGGTAGTCTTGGAATATTTTATCTAGAATCACACGTTTACAAACTTCCTCAATGCAACTGGGAAGACAGAGTTGCACACACAATCCTTGATCAGTGTGACTCATGAGAGCTTAACTTAATCATGCGTTCATGTGATATTAAACAATACTTTTAATTTGACTACATATTGGAAAATACACCTAAAAATCACATTATCTAACTCCCTACCAATACAAACCCAATACAAATTCCCAATTTAAAAGCCCATACTTCCACTAGATATTGTAGGTATCCATTTTTTCATTAACATTTTTTATACCCCTTTATATGTTTACATTAACTTTGAGCTTCATTTGTTATACCTGCTAATATAAAAACCCTTTACGCCTTATATATCCCAAAATATATTATGCCATTTTGTCCTCAATATATATACCCCAATATGAACCCACGTGGTATGGTATTTCTCCCCTAGTGAAGCCCCCTATGGTGCGACTGGGTGTTCGAAGCAGATCTGGGATAGTTTGTCCTCTGCCACACGCTTACATTTCTCCTGGGAGCGACCAAACACCCACATACATTGTTTAAGGGAGTGACTGGGAAGTTACAGTCACTCGCATTATATATTTATGATTGCGGCTAGGGTTCTGGGTTATGGTTTGACAATTAACTGTAGTTGACTTCAGATGGCCGATGGATGGATGGTTTCTAACTACTATATAGTATTTCTGGAAGTCTGCTTCTATTTTTTATTGGGTAAATATCTGTTGGAAGTTTATGTGTTGGGATCATTATACTCTCTGTTAAAACTTTTGATGATGATCTAAAAAGAAGAATATTTTAGATGGTTTTCCCCATAGTGGGTTTTTCCTTGGTATTTGACCAATCTGGTGTCTCTTATGGTTGTGATATTGTCTCCTTTGTCATTGCTTATATTGTTCTCTCTTCAGTTACTATTTATGATTGGAAACATTGTTAATAATTGGATGCATTTCTTAATGAAGAAATGATTTTGGATGAATTAATTAAAACAACATAGAACAATCTGAAAAATTAACAAAACTACCAAGAACGATAAGGTAGCACTATTCCATCATGGTGGTAGTGGATAATTTTACTAATTATGTTCATTTTATCCTAGTGAAGTCAACACATAAGGAAG
This sequence comes from Pinus albicaulis, assembly GCA_034641835.2. Classification (NCBI taxonomy): domain Eukaryota; kingdom Viridiplantae; phylum Streptophyta; class Pinopsida; order Pinales; family Pinaceae; genus Pinus; species Pinus albicaulis. Next base: position 1,368,922,361 of record CM076577.1, read on the forward strand.
CCAACATTGTAGATATATATGTGAGATAAACTGGAAGGCTACATGAAATGCCTTAGGCAGTCATTTCATACAAGGATCCCAAGTTCACTTCAAAATTTTGAAAGAGATTATTAAAAGGATTTGGGAGGATTTCCAACTTCACCAAGGCATATCACCTAGAATCAGATGTGGAAAATGAGAGGGTCAATCAAGTGATTGACGATATTTCAAATATATGTGATGGAAAATGTTAAATTTGGTAGCTAGGGAGAAATTCCCCAGCCCTTCATTGCAAGAAATTTTCTAAGCATAAGAAATATATTTGAAATATATACAGAAAAAGGATAAAATATTTTTACTATCCATGTCAGCCTTGATTGTTGGAGGGAAATTTTATTTAACCCAAATATTTTGTGTGAAGTCAACCTCTCTTATTCATGTCGGCTTTACTTCCTTGACTACCTTACAATGGCTATAAATAAAATCCCTAATTGTATTTGAAAATGAACCATAAATAAAAGAATCACATCTCTGTGATTTAGACAGTTCGCATTTCAGAAGGAAGGGTTGATACAATATTTTTTTGTGGGTTCATTTGCCTTATCTGTGGCTTTCTCCATGATTCTAACTCACAATTATTTTTCTTCTGGACTTGTTCTTCTTAATTTTCATTGGATCACACATTATTGATATATGATCCGCTCGCACTTCATGCCCAACTACAATTTATAGTGGTTCATTTTCTTGGTGTTTGCATGGTACAGCTCTGTGATGGTATTGGTATGGTTCTTCCTATGCATAGTTGTATCAATATTGTTGATTCAGTTATATCACTTTTGTTGGTGTTGTTTCTTCGCTATGGTCTCAGAGTTTCGTATATCTAAATATGGCACAAATTATCACTACTGTACTGTATGATATTTTTATGGAACAATGTTATCTAAGATCTCGCTCTCTTGATAGCATATAGTTTCTCTTAGGTATGACTGTATAATAATCTCGAACCTTTGGACTATAATATGACTTCCATATGGTTTTGATCCTCTACATACATATGTATGGAATTATTGATATCATAGTTTATGTATATTTCTTCAGGCTCGTAACTATATTTTTGGTATATACTCGTATCTACAATTCTAGTATATGATTGGTATGATCTCCAGTGTATGTGCATGATCTCACTACAATATTGTGTTATACATGGTCTCGCTATAACGCTATGTTGTCTATGGTCTCACTACAATATATGTTAATGGATGGTCTTGCAACTTTACAGTATTGTTATATAAATATATATGACATATCAGTCATATGGTATCTCACTACGTATGACATCTCATTATGTGTATGTCATCACTATGGTATGTATGGCTTCTTCTATGACATCACTACATATTGGCATCTATAAATGTGGTTTCATTGGCATCACAGTTCAGTTGTTGGCATAAAAATACATTTATAAGTATGGAATCATTGTCATATTAATTCCTCACTACTGTATCCTAGAGCCCTGGTGGTATTTATATGTTGTAACCCTAATGACAACATGGCAAGTTATCAATGACATGGAAATATTGTCGATTACACTTGTTCACGAACTAAGTTGTGAACAAGTCATGTATAGGCCTTAGGTAGCTTGATGAAATTTTTACTTTGTACCTCTCTATTGAACAATTTATGAAAATCTAATAGAAGAATAAAAATTTTATGGGTTTTCCCCCATTGTGGGGTTTTCCCCTGGTCCCTCACCAAATCCTTGTGTCTATTTGTGCATGTTTTTCATTTGTTGTATTGTTCTGTTGCATTATTGTTCTTTCTACATAATTAACAATAATGTTAAGATGTTATGGGGTAAATGTGATATGCAAATGAAATGCAATTATCTTAATCAAATAACAATCAAGCCATAAGAAAAATTAATATAAAATCCACCAAAATTATAAGAATATTTGCATCTGGTTCAATTTGCATACAACAATGAACTTTAGGAATCCTTGAAGATGAGCCCATTTGAGAAATTATAAGGTCTAAAATGAAAAACACTTATGAGTTAGGACAATGCACTAAATATGGCCATGTTGGGTCATACGTTCTCAAGAAAATGGTAAAAAATAAATACTACTTGAAGATTTCCCATGATACGCAAAGATTATATGCAGATAAAACAAGAAAAATATATTAATGCCCAATTAATGACCAAAAATTAGATCAATGGGGCAATTGAGTTCAATGATGTGAATATAACGTCATAGTATGAAAATGTCTCCTATATAATAACAATAAGTCATGCAAAAACATGGTTTATGTGCTAAAATGTGGAAAAACCATCAAATCCAAATGTGGGCATGGTAAGCACTATATATGGCTTAGGTAACTGTAAAATACCTTATTAATCCATAGATATTAAGCTTTATATTGTTATATTGTTATGGTGGCTAGAACCTCTTATGGTCTCATTTTATTATATTTGTAACGTTTGTCTTATATATATCTATCTATCTATCGATCTATCTATCTATCTATATATATATATATATATATATATATATATATATATAAATATATATATATATATGCTCCAAAGAGACCTAGACTTAGGATCATCAAATATTGTCTTGTATATTGTATTCATTGTAAAAGGAGGTTTCTCCTTCAAATAGGACTATAATTATTGGTTTATTATCATTTCTAAGGTGAAATGTGTATAAGAACTCATGGTCCTAGGGTTTTGTTGCTTGAAACAAGCCATTGCGTCATTTTCACTATAACCTTTTTTTTGGGAGGTTGTAGATGGTGAAACTTGGAGAATAGAGAAGAAATATCAGGAAACATGTGGTTCAAATTTTTAATCTTGGTTTTGCTACATTTTCAGAGATATGTTGTAAGGGGTTTAATATGGTTCCTAGATGCTCCTAAATTTAGTCTCAAATAGGTCAGTTTGACATTTTTGCTATAACATGTTTTAAAGGATGTTTCAAGTTGTGAAACTTGAACCACAATGAGAATAAATTGTTGGAAATACAGACGGGGGTAAATCAATATTTCTTATGAATTAAAAATTTTAAATATTTTTACATCATTATTTAATCTTCAATTATTCTTGATATTTATCCAATAACAACAATAAACAATAGAACATAATAGGCACACAAATTTTAGGTGGAAAACCCCCTCCCGGTCAAAAACCACCGAACATTTTTCTAATAAATTATTTAATATTCAACCCCAACTGAAATGAAAGGTACAACTTCCGAGAATTCTAAAAAATAATTCTTCTCAATCTCCCACTAGAAGGACGCCCCAATGCCCTATTTTCTTCAATAGTCAACTGAAAGGATGCCCTGACATCCTAAAATGACCTACCACCCTTAAAGTCATCACAGGCTCCAACCTATAGGTGACTTCATGCACCAGCATAGCACCTCCCTTCCACCCTATAATGATAAAAAATAATACAAAAGTGTGGACTTCCATACCAAGGAAAATGATCCACGATAAAATATGATTCACAATTATTTTCTTGAACTATACCAATCACCCATTCACACTATGACCTGCAAACCAACCATAACATTATTCTACAATGACATGTATACCTCCCAAAAATGCCTCTCCAACTCTAGGCAGATTGACTCTTTTACAATACTGACTCTTTTATAATAATGACTCTTGACATGACCTAATACTTGGCTTGACACTTCTTCTTTCAACACTAGCAGCTGCAGAGGTATTGTTGTGCTTGCTTCAAGTAATGGTACTTTGGAGTTGCATTGCCCTTCTAGTATGTGTATGAGTTGTCCTATTGTGTCCTCATTCCTTCATATGCATTAATGAACAAGACCCAATCCAATATACAAACAAAATACTTGCATTTTCCTGCAAATCATATGCCAGAGAAATATTCAAAATTCAAATGTAAATGCATTCAACATTTATGAACAAAACCCAATCAATCATACATACAAAAAACTTACATTGTCCTGAAAAAACAAATGTCATAAATTATATTCAAATTAAAATTCAAACAATAATCATACATACCTTGTTGTAGCAGACTTACCCTTGACTATTGATGTGTTGTCCTTATTGCAGTGATCCTTGAATGCATACTTTTTCTTGCCTTCTAGAAGATAAATATTAAATCTATTGTATCTATTTAATTTAGGATCTCCAATGTATGAAATTTTTCCCTATGGTAGCCCTTTGATTCCTATTTCCAACCCCACAAGTCTGATCAATACTGGATTCTTTAAGAAATAGTCATGCCCAATCTCCTACGATGACCTGATTATACACTGGTTCAGTAGAGTGAACTTGTACGAAGTGCCACGTGTCATTGTTTCAACCTTCGATCCTTAAAATGATGCCCAACAAACTAAAGTTCATCATATTTCTATCAATTTTTACAAAATTTGAATTCAATTCTCATAGAGAAAGTTCTGAAGATTTTCCCAAGGTCACCTGTTTGACATGAAATTTGAGAACCTGCAAAAAAACTAACTTCCTCAGATCATATCTCCAAAAATATAGAGAACCAATATATAAAATTTTGTGACATGCTTAATAAGTATTTTATCTCAAATGCTTTTTTTTAACATCTTAATATTCGTAGAAAACAATTTATAGCGAAAATTCCATGATGGCTTGTTTTAAGTAGTGAAATCATTACATGAGGAGGATATGAGGGTCACAATTTATATTAATTCTTAGGTTGAGAGGGTCTTCAACAAGTGAATGTTGGATGGATGTTAGGAGCTTAAAAAAATATTAATTATTGGCTATTCAATGACCACAACTAATGATTAGTGTCATGCCACAACCCCATTGGGTTTTAGCCCACTAACTGGTGTTACTAACTTCAAACATGAATATCTCTCAAACCGTGAAGAATTACGTGGCATGCCAGATATCAACGGAAACATCTTGACAAGTAGAAACCATAAAAATTATCCTTGACTCAGATAGAGTATTTTTTCAAGTAAAAATTCCCATGCAAGATTGGGGTAGCCCTTGGTGCTAATTGGGTTGACATCAATGAAAAACATTGTAGAAATTATACAAATAATATGTATATCATGGATTCAATCCAATCTGAAAATGTACTAAAGCTAGATACTGAATCACTTCTACAAATCAATTATGGAAATTAAACACAATAGCCAATCACATGAAGTAAAGAAGAATCAAATCAAACCACAACACAGATAATTTCATGGGGAAATCTTTCTTCTCAAAACCCCTCTATCTTCTATAGTATATTCAACATGGAAAAATGAAACAATTACAATGCACTCTTCTCACAAGAGTCTCTAGCACTCAACTAATTGTCTCACACTGTCTTGGACAAAACTGACCAACACTTAGCCAATTATTGGCCTCTAAACAACCTGCCTGCCTTGCGTAATTCCTGATGAATGCAATCCCTATTATTTAGGAATTATGGCCTTCCTAAACTGCACAAGGATCATGGGCAATCCAATGGAAGTTTGATTGTATGGGTGCAACCCAATAATCCAACAACAGATAGTTAACATCCCTTTCATCTTTGTCTCAATTGGGTCTCCACTGGAACTAACATGCATGCAACAAATAATAGTAAATCATCAGGTGCATGTTAGATCATTGATTGTGAATTAAATAATATTTAATTCACTTGATCGCTCACTAGTGCAACAAATAGTTACAACTAGCTCAACTGACTTTAACTCACCTAACTGAGTTAAATGATTACTCATGCATTAAAATAATGCACCAACTACACTTTTAACTCCATTACAACTAGAATTACTCTTCATGCCTCACCAACTACCCTCAAGTCAAAATTCATGAGCTAACTAAGTTTATCACACTCAGTTAACTATTACAAGTGATTATGAGATAAGATTACATTTTACTGACCATTTTAATTACGTGAAAATTAAATTAGACATTGCACCAAATTTAGCCCACAACAATGTAGGTGCTACTAAGACCCATTGGTCCCACACTAGTGTAGGTGCTGCTTGGACCTATTGATCCCACACTAGTGTAAGTGCTACAATTTCTTGTTGGAATTCAATAACCACTGATCAACATAAATCTCCTTGAATATCGAGTTCAAATTTAAGATATTGTTACTGTTGGAATCATGATTTCCATTAGACCAAAACCCACAGGCATTAGTCTCTACTACAATCGATAGAGTTATGATCCATGGGACGTGATTATTCCATGTTGCGAAATACACAGGGAGCGTTGAACCCAATGTCAAACAATTTCCCCCAAACGCGAGTCGAGTGAGTTTCGAACTCGAGACTTGTCGCTTTGATACCACTTGTTGGAATCATGATTTCCATTAGACCAAAACCCGTCAGCATTAGTCTCCGCTACAATCGCCAAAGTTAGGATCCATGAGAGGTGGTTAGTCCATGTCGTGAAACACACAGGGAGTGTTGAACCCAATTTCCAACAGTTACACTATAATTTTGGATATATGTTTTAAGTAAGTCGGAGTTCCTAAATGCTTTTAAGATCAATTCCAAATAGGTTAGTTTCAAATTTTTTCAATAACCTTTTTCTAGGAGGATTCAAATAGTGAAAATTTGCCCATATTGAGGTGAAATATAAAAAAAATATAGTTCAAATTTCAAAATTTGGTTTGCTACACTTTTGGACTTATACCCTTTGGGAGTTAGCATTTATCAACAATCCTCAAATAAATTTTACACATGCTATATTGCTATATTTTATATATCTTCTTTTGTGGGAATTTCATAATACGAAATAGTGAGCGATATCTAGAGATATTGAAAAGCACCACATGGTCAAATTTCATTATTCTATTTGATGAAGTGGACACATTGAATGTTATATAAGTTTGTTCGTGGGAAGAGGAAAAAAATTAGAAATTTTTGGAGAAGTTACCATAACTTTGACTTGACACATGAAATTCTAGTCACACCTATGGAATTTCATAAAAAGACATATCAGAATATTACAAACAAAAGTTTCAGATCAATCTTAGAGATATATCAAGAAAAAATTTATCCATTCAAAGATTCTCCAAATTAAGGTTTTAAATGTATGTCACTTACAAGTGACCTAACTATTTATTAGAAGATCCATTTTGTTTTTAAAACTAAAAAATGTGATAGGAGGGGTACTAATATTATTTTCCAACATGTTTCCAAAGAAAGATACTACACCAATTAAACCTACTAAAGGTTCATCCTTGAATCATGAAAAAATTTCAAACTTAGAATTTAGGTCATCTCAATTTGATAGGAAAGAAAATGGAATGGATAGTACTATGTTGAAAAGTTTGGATTTATCAAGCTCTCAAGAAAATCTTTAAAATAAAATTGGAAAATAAGATGAATGAAAATATGGAATAAAAAAGAAGATAAATGAAAATAATGAAGAAATAGAAAAGAAGATTAATAAAAATAATGAAGCAATAAAAAGAAAATGAATGAAAATAATGAAGAAATAGAAAAGAAGATGAATGAAAATAAATGAAGACTATAAAAGAATATGATTGAAAATAAGGAAGAAAATAAAATAATATATGAAATAAAACTAGAGATCAATATAAAAATCTGTGAATACCATGGAAAATATTCTCTATGAGAGGATTCTTAAAAGGAATATTGAGATACAAGAAAATAATGATAATAAGGAGAGACATTATGTTGATCACGATTACTTAGGGGAAATATTTTATCAAAATTAGAGAGTACAAATATTGAAACACATAACCACAATATTGAATTTTCAATCCAAGATCCACAATATGATGGCTTCAATTCAACACCAAGGAACTACTACATTATGAATATCTATATGAGGAAATTTGATGATAATGATCCTATAACATGAATATTTCAGACGGAACGATGATTTGATCTACATCAAGTGGCATTTTTATAAAATATAAATATTGCATCCATGTTTTTACAATAATACCAACACTTGTGATATCAATTATTTGTGAAAATAAAAAGGATTTGGTTATAGTATTGGTCAATTATTAGAAGGGAATTCATAGCACATTATGCATATATTAAGAGAAATACATTCTTCAATCAATTGGTAAACCTTGACAAAAAATGTATTGTTACAAAGCACATTCAATAATTCCAAAAGTTGAGTCTCAAAGTAAAGAATATTTCAGAGGATAATTTGTTATACTTATTTATGGGAACATTAAAGAAAAGAATCCAACATGAGGCGTGTCTCTTTGAACCTAAATATCTATAGCATGCTTTCAATGTGACAAGGAAAGCTGAAAGTAAAAATATGGCCATTAGAAAATTGGTAACTAATAATAATAAAGAGAACCATGCCCCATTTCTTAAACTGACAAGATTGACTCAAAAAATAGATGAAAGAAGAGAAAACAACCTATGTTTGAATTGCGAAACCAAGTACAGTAAGGGGAATAAATGTAGTGAGAATAAATTATTCTACATAGACTATTAAGATCAAGAAGTGGAACCTTCACAAGATCTACGGATTTCATATACTGTCCCAAAAATATCTTGTCATGCATTGGTTGAAATAAATTCTCCATAAACCCTTAAGTTAGAATGATATATCATAAATAAAAATAAAATAGTATTGATTGATTGAGCTAGTAGACATAACTTCATCAATTACAAATTGGTAAAAATTCCTAATCTCATTGTATATCTATCACCATAATTACAACTAATGATAGAAGATGGAGGTACCATGATCCAAATTTATGAAGGAATAAAATGAAATACAGATATGAAAAAAATCATAGAGATACACCAAACACAAAACTTCATTTCATTAATAACAAGGTACTGAAGATTGTTTACATGCATAATGGAAGTAAACTAGCTCAGGCGTTGGTAGCTTATCTATAAGAAGATATGTGATGCTTACATGTATTCCAAAATATGTTATAATGAGGCTCGATGGCCTATTTATTATTGAAAAACAATGGAAAACCCTAAACATTCAAAAACCTAACCCTAGGAGATGAAGCGTGAAAAGTATATGATCCCTGTTGGGGAAAATTGGTACATCAACTTCTCGGGGTTGTAACTTTGGCATATGATATGTGTTTGACATGTATGATACCTTGTTAGAAATATTTGTCTAAGGACTAAAAATTTTGACTTCAAACACTTATCGTAGCCTAGGGGGGTTTTCTCGTTTTCCAAAAAAAACATCGTTTAGGGTGTCAAAACAGGTCTCGAAGTTCACGGCTCGAAAAATTGCCAAAAATAGTAAATTTTGCTACAATTAAGGAAAATGAAAGAAAAAATGGTGGTGGTCCAAGTGAAATAGGTGGGTGGCCACCAATATCCACTTGGATTAATACTCCCCCCTTAGGAAGCAATGGTCCACATTGTGTTGAGTGTCTCCATAAAATGGGGAAAATTTTGTTGAACTTGGTCCTTGGTGAGTGACTTGCCTTGGTGCAGGAGTTGGTCATGTTTGAAAACTTGATATAGTTGGATTTTATACTAGCAAGTTTTCTTTATATTCATGTACATGATTTGATCAAGCATGTTACATGCAGTCTAGATTTTTCTCTATTGGTGTGAGTTGTTATGCAATGTCTGATGTGTCCAGTAATTATGGAAAGTATGGTCGAATGCAGTCCACATTGAACATTGGGTGTAGGCCAAGGAATGGGGGAATGTTGAGTTCAAAATAATTGTCACCCATAGCCTTGGTGATGTTGTAAGGCTCATATTGGAGTGGCATGAGCTTCCAATAGGCTTTGGTAAGGCATATTTCTACAAATGCAACCAAACATTTTTCCCATCTGAAACTTGTGTGGCACCCGATGTTGATTTTTTCATTTCTTGTACTTGGCATTGGAATTATCCAAGATTTCATGAACCTACTCATGCATGTGTTGGATGTGTTCAATAAACATAGTTTCTTTATCAACCTCAAATTTTACATGTTTAAATTTTTTCTATGTAGTCGCATGAGGCATGACGACATCAATCAAACACAATGGTTAAAATACCAGACCCACTTGAAAGGGATTGTGGCCAATCGTACTATGGAGAGCTATGTTATAGTTATGCTACACATAGGGAAGGCTCTCATCCTAGGTTCATGGATGCTTCGAGCTGTACATGCGGAGTACGTGCACTATCATCTTGTTAACGACCTTTTTAAAGCCATTAGTCTGGAGATGGAATGCAAAAAACTTGGTAAGATTGGTGTCTAATGGTTTCTTGTAATGTTCCAGATCTGAAACTGCACATGAATCTGGAAAATGAAAATCCTTTTTCAAGAAAACATTAACAATCAACAACTGGATCTATTACAGAGATTGACTGCAGGGGAATTTATTGGATATGTCACCTCTGAAAATACGGTGAGATCCAGAGGCTATTTGGCCCACTAGCAGACTCTGTCTATAGAACTATGTCGAGAGCTAATATTCCCAAGAGGGATTGCTCAGCAAGCCAAGCCTAAAAAATGCATTTTTCAGAGATGGGTGCTTCAGAAACTAATATAAAATCTTATATCCCTTATATATGATAATATAAAACCAAATTACAAGAGGATATCTGAAAAAAATCAGACTAGGTGGGTTAAACAGTTCTCCCACACCTAGCTTGCCTTGAAAACTGCCCAACTAAGGGACTGCAGCAACATAGAAATTGTATAACGGTCTTAAGCTGATTAATAAGCTTTAAAAAAATTTCAATATATAGGAATACACATCTTTAACTTACATCAATAACTTATACAACATTTTATGAATCAAGGAGTGAGGAAAAGTGTAGATTTAGGCACTAAAATGAGTATAATCAGAGATATGCGTAACAATAAGGTGGTAAAGTGGTTTTATATGATATCTAGGGTTATGAGGGAATCCCATGTATATTTTCAGCAAAAAAAATAAGATTTTATATATTAAACAGTTCCTCCTTTCCGACTAGTCAAGAAAAACACCCAATCCCCATGACTTTGAATATGCAGACTTTACTGAAGCTCAGGAAACGTGATTTTCTCAAGGTGATACATGAAAAATGATATATACATCAGTAAATCAGACCCATAAGGTTATTCATGCAATAGAAGAGAAATAATTAAGACTTTAATGAAGAAAAACCCTCCTTAAGAGTTGCTGCAACAATTGTATTTCAATGTAAAACCCTCACAGCGTTATTTTCTGAAGCACATAGTAGCTGTAGGTTAAAAATAAGATCTATTACATATAATTGTGCCAAATTTTAGATCTATATGAGATCCATACACTATATTGTCCCTATTTTACATACCCCTTGGGGTTTTCAGCAGAAAATGGAATACATGGAGTAGATCTGACTTCTTATGTAGCAGATCTGTAGATTTACTGTAGAATTTCTGAAGATTAAATTATTATGAATATATCATATCTGGAAGTTACATGGATTGGTTGGCCAATACATGGATCACCACAGTGTGGGAACTTCCCAATACCGGAGATCTCTCTCTCAATAGATTGTTGAATCACCCTACAACTCCCCTTTGAATATAATGCAGTATAGGAAGATGGAATTCACTATAGGCTCAGAAATATGTAATGGCTTGATGCCAAGATATGAAATGAAGTTCCAATAATCCAATACAGTCCTCCCAATGGATTAGAACCCTCCTCCATTGGAAAGAAGTACTGAAATGCCTTAGATTTGAAAAGATCTAAACTCCACTTGCTGCAACTTTCAAAAGCAAGAAAACCCTCAATGGATCTGTGCTGCTATTGGAAGTAGAAGCTTGGCCAAAATTCAGGATAGTGGAAAAATTTGAACATCCTCCTCCAAGGAGCTACTCCGTGGAAGGAGAGAGGATTCCTAAACAGAAAATCCTCTTCTCTTTGGCTAACCAGCCAAGAGAACTCAAATTTCTCAAGCAACTTCTAAAATCATAAAAAACCTTTGCTTTGAGCCTTATCCTTCCTTTTATAATATGAGGATGGGCACAACCCTAAACCACTTTCAAAACTTAAGCCCCTTTCACATGTGCAACCTCCATCTAGATCTGCGCTGGCCAAAAAGGAGATACATTGCACTTAGACAACGCTGTTGATAAGGTCTTGTTGACGCAATCAATTGTCACAAACCCCTTTCACACATAAGGGTTTCATTAAAGAAGCCCTAATTTAGCCTTGTTCATATTGGGCATTTATTTATTCCATGTATCTTTTTGCATTTTATTGATCTCCCTTGCCCTTTTATTCCTTATACAAAGTAAACAATACAAAATGAATATTCCTATTAAATTAGGAACATTACAGTCCTCCCCCTTCAAAATGTTTCTTGTCCTCAAGCAACTGCAAGGTAGGAAAAAAAATTTCCTCCTCCTTCTCCTTGTGGCCTCATCAATGGATCCCACCATGGCTGAAAATGGTATGTAGTAAATCTATCCTCCCATGATTTCCTCCAAGTGTAAAAGAGAAAATGTACATTGTGAGAAAATGGAGGGTACAAGTGGTGATCTCCCTGCTGCTCAATGGCCTCCTCAAGGTAGGAGTGATGATGAACATGGGGAATTTTATTCCCATTGAGTGACTTCCACACCCATGCTATCATCCAAATGGAGTGAGCTATGCTAAGCAGCTCATATAATTGGTCAACCCCCGGTTTGTGCAATGTAGTGGGACTGCATGGAGAGATTTTGTTCCCCTTTTTCATTTGTTTCCCTCTCCACTCATGACAAGGATGGAGTTGTTTTTGTCCTTGGGCTGAAATGATATGGCCCCCAAGAATGGCCCAAGCTACTCCACCAAAATGTTTTAGCCATGAATTTCTTCTTCAATTTATTCATGTGGTTTTCCCCACAAGAAGAGGAAAGTAGCAATGTAGCAATCATGGTTTTCCCATGGTGCCTCCTGCAATATAAAACATGTACAATGGGGATAATCATGCTCCCAATGGGCTGTCCCAATATATACAACACTCTCAAGTTAGTGCTTCCTGTGAATGTACAAACATTAGCAATACAAGGAAGCAATATGCCATGAAAACAAGGGGCCAATTGACAACTAGAGAGTGGGTCACTGCTCTTCTCATGGGACCAACGCAGTGTACCTCCTTCCTGATTCAAAACATAAATTAACAAGTCCTTTTCTAGCCACTTTTTTGCTGCGACAATCATATCATAAGATGGAAACATGAATATACAATTTGGTGCCAAATATGCACCCCAAAATCATGTGGCCTCTTCCACAAACCACCATAAGATTGGCCAATCTCGCTGCTACAAACTGCTGCAAGTACATCCTCATATGATATGCAAGAAGGAACAATTCCCCTTGATACATCATGCTGCTCAACAAGGAAAATAAGTACAATACAAACTATGAAATTATACCTTCTCCCTCATGCACTTGAGCTCTTGAGCTGAAATGGCTCAACTGGAAATTCTCCCTCACTTCCAATTTGTAGGGAAGTGGTTGTGAGGTCCTCTCCCTTATCAATCAGGCTATGCATATCTCCATATGCTAATATATGTCATGTTGAATGCCCTCCCATGTGAACTTCTCTAGCCAAGCAAGGTATGCATCCAAGTGCATAACTAGGAAGTCTCAATCTCTCTTCCTCATAGACAGCGCTGGTGTTATGCAATATAGTGATCCATCATGCTACTGCCTGCTACCTTGACATCCCCTCATGCCAAATTCATCCTCCAAGTTGCTTCCATGCCATCATGCAGCTACTCATGCTCAAATAGAAATGATTCTCTCTGAAAATGAGCCTCCCATGAGAGACTATCACCTCCAAAGAATCTCCCAATCCTGGGCAATGTAAGCATGAGTGGCCTCCATCTACTCCTAAGCATGAAAGAGTTCTTCCCCAAAGGAAGTAACCTCTCTCTCACAAAATCCATGGAGCAACCATCCTGCATCATGAAGATGCTATCCTCCATACATACATCAACTCTATGTGCAATAATGTTGATGAGAATGGGTTGTACTGAAAATGAGAGTGTATCCATCCTCCTTGTGCTTATCCCCAAACTCACTAAGTTGTGCTGGACTCCTCCAATGTCTCCACCCCTCCGAAATCCAAGAGTGGTGAATCAGAAAACATGATGCCTCTGATCATCTCTAGATCATGTGGCCTCCCATGTGGAAAGCCTCCAAAAGCGAGACATCAAGATAGGAAGTGGACTGTGTATATGAGAGGAATGAAAGGCCCCCCCTCTCTCTACTACACAGTGCAATCCTTCTCCTATGTATAGAAATCCTCCTCAAAATATGAGGGTGCATGCTCATTCCCCTGGAATGTTGATCCTCCTTCTCCTCTTCTCGCTCTAATGGTGCAGCGCTGGTATTCCTTCTCTGCTCATCCCTTTTGGAAATGTGGAATAGAGTTTGTTTCATGGCTCCCTCCAACTCATGCAAAGCATTCGATTTTATGATGCCAACACATGAGGGCTTCTCATCAACTCTCCTCACTAATCCTTTAGTGAATCCCTCATAGGTTTTTACATTTGCATGATAATATGAAAAAAAAACTTAAAACCACCAATCATAGGCCATACCTTTGAGATGCAGTGGTGCTTCCTCCATTCTTCTTGCAATGCACATGGCAATAGACTGTGCTGTGGATCTACATGTGAGACTAAATGCTCACACCCGTCAAGTGAGTAACTAGGGCTTGCTTCATCAAAAAACCCCTTCAGGAAATTTCTAAAATTCTCCCTTTTATATCTCCTTGAGATGTTCTATTATATCCTCCAAAGTCTGGAAAATAAGCAAGGAGGTCTTCTCTTCTGTCATTCTTCCTCCTCCTCTTCCTCTTGCCAAGAAAGGAGGCATGTTACAGCGTTGAAGATCAAGTTGTGCAGCTAACTGCTCACACACATTGTAATGAATGTTGGGGCTTCTAATATCAGATGGATTTGCATGTTCTCCCTTATCCATCCCCTGGATTTCTTCTTTCAGTACATGAAGAGTTTCTGAAGACTCTTCTCTCTGTAATCTTCCAGGAAAGGGGGTTCAGGCCCTTCTCCTTTGTGTCTTCAATGTAACCAAAATTCTCCATCAGATTTTTCTTAATTCTTCTCTTTTCTTATTTGATAGATTTATATCACAGGTTGTGCCAGAGATCATGCTTTGATACCACTGTAATGTTCCATATCTAAAACTGCTCATGAATCCGGCAAATGAAAATCCTTTTTCAAGAAAACATTAACAATCAACAACTGGATCTATTCCAGAGATTGACTGTAGGGGAATTTATTGGATATGTCACCTCTAAAAATAGGGTGAGATCCAGAGGCTATCTGTCCCACTAGCATACTCTGTCTATAGAACTATGTCGAGAGCTAATATTCCCAAGAGGGATTGCTCAGCAAGCCAAGCCTGAAAAATGCATTTTTCAGAGATGGGTGCTTCAAAAACTAATATAAAATCTTGGATCCCTTATATATGATAATATAAAATCCAATTCCAAGAGGATATCTGAAACAAATCAAACTAGGTGGGTTAAACAGTTCTCCCACACCTAGCTTGCCTTGAAAACTGCCCAACTAAGGGGCTGCAGCAACATAGAAACTATATAACGGTCTTAAAATGATTAATAAGATTTAAAACAAGTGAAATATATAGGAATACACATCTTTAACTTACAAAAATAACTTATACAAAGTTTTATGAACCAAGGAGTGGGGAAAAGTGAATATTTATGCCCTAAAACGAGTATAATTAGCGATATGCATAACAATAAGGTGGGAAAGTGGTTGGATATAATAGCTAGGGTTATGAGGGACTCAATAAACCAAATCCCCATGACTTTGAATATGCAGAATTTACTGAAGCTCAGGAAGCATGATTTTATGAAGGTGATACATGAAACATGATATGTACATCAGTAAATCATACCCATAAGGTTATTCATGCAATAGAAGAGAAAGAATAGACTTTAATGAAGAAAAACCCTCCTTAAGAGGTGTTGCAACAATTATATTTCACTGTAAAACCCTCACAACGTTATTTTATGAAGCACACAGAAGCTGTAGGTTAAAAATCAGATCTAGGAAAGATAATTGTGCCAAATTTTAGATCTATACGAGGTCCATACACTATATTGTCCCTATTTTACATACCCCTTGGGGTTTTCGGCAGAAAATGGAATACATGGAGTAGATCTGACTTCTTATGCAGCAGATCTGCAGAATTATTGCAGAATTTCTGAAGATGAAATTCTTATGAATATATAAGATCTGGAAGTTACATGGACTGGTTGGCCAATCCATGGATCACCACAGTGAGGGAAATTCCCAACACCGGAGATATCTCTCCCAAGAGATTGACGAATCACCATACAACTCCTCCTTTTCAAATAACGCAGTATAGGAAGATGGACTGCACTGTAGGCTCAAAAATATGTAATGGCTTGATTCCAAGATCTGAAATGAAGTTACAATCATCCAATACAGTCCTCCCAATGGATTAGAACCCTCCTCCGCTGGAAACAAGTACTAAAATGCCTCAGATCTGAAAAGATCTAAAATCCACTTGCTGCAGCTTTCAAAATCAAGCAAACCCTTAATGGATCTGCACTACTATTGGAAGTAGAAGCTTGTCCAAAATTCCGGATAGTGGACAAAGCTGAACATCCTCCTCCAAGGAGCTACTCCATGGAAGGAGAGAGGATTCCTAAACAGAAAATCCTCTTCTCTTTGGCTAACCAGCCAAGAGAACTCGAGTTGCTCAAGAAACTTCTAAAATCATCAAAAACCTTTTCTTTGAGTCTTCTCCTTCCTTTTATAAGATGAGGGTGGGCACAACCCTAAACCACTTTCAAAACTTAAGCCCCTTTCACATGTGCAACCTCCATCTAGATCTGCGCTGGCCAAAAAGGAGATACATTGCACTTAGACAATGCTATTGATAAGGTCTTGTTGACCCAATCAATTGTCACAAACCCCTTTCACACATAAGGGTTTCATTAAAGTAGCCCTGATTTAGCCTTGTTCATATTGGGCATTTATTTACTCCATGGATTTTTTTGCATTTTATTGATCTCCCTTTCCCTTTTCTTCCTTATACAAAGTAAACAATACAAAATGAATATTCCTATTAAATTAGGAACATTACATGTCTAGACACTCAACCAAAATGTTCTTAGGAACCTATTATCTTGATCTAATATAATAGTTTGTAGGATCCCATAATTTACTCATACTTGTTTAAATAATATCTTGAAGTTTCCTCTACTGTGATACTCTTCTTGTAGGCCACCAATATAGCCATATTAGAAAATTTTCCCAAAACCACAAATAACAATCATTACCATTATTGGTAGAAGGGAGGCCATAAAAATAGTCCATGGAGATGGACTCCCAAGGATGGATGGTGCTAGGTCCCCGTAATTTGTCAGATTGGTAACGCAAAATGTACAAGGGTAACATCAAACCAATCTTTGGAGTCCTAGGACCTAGCATTCCTGGACTCAGAGAGGGCTCTCTCTGTATTTGTATAAAATGTGTAAACTTGATTGATTTTAGGGTTTTGGTTATAGGCAAGTTGTAATGATAGGGTTTGTTTGTTTGTTTTGTTTGGTTGGTTTTCTTGTCAAGTAGAACAAATAGAGTCAGAGAGATTCAGACCATTGGGCTATGGATTCTGCAAAAGGTCTTGAAAGGTACATGTTGTCTAGGTAAATCCTCTCTGTGGACAAAGATGATCCCTCTAGCCCTATGGTGGGTCTAGCAACTACGGGAACATACTAACATCTACCTTCCTAGATTGTAAATGAAATTTAGAGCAAGGAAGATGACCTACCTTGTTCTGATGCTATGTTTTCATCTTTCATCGCAACTTCTTGATCCATCTCTCTTCTCAAGCTCGATGCATGCTGCTACCAATGCTCAATTAACTGTATAGAAAGTCAAGACACCATGACACACATAAAATCACGAAAAACATAAAAAAATTACAATCTATCTAACTGCTCAAGGAATGCTAGAGATCTCATTATATATGTAAACAAGAGTGGAAGATAAAAAACAGTTGCATTTTATTATGATAAAGACAAGGGGAGTTTACAACCAAGCCTTGATGTTGAAGCTCTACTTCGGTAGGTCCGTATCCAAGCACATTTGCAACACCCTCGCACACAAAGGTCCAAGATCTCACTATGTTCACAACACATAAAAACAATCACACTCTGCACTATTCTCCCGAAGCTATAATTGCTTCTCCTTTCTATCATCACAAAGGCTAAAGAGCTGAAGGAGGTATCCTTATATAACAATGGAAAAGGAGGTTATGGGCCCTCAAATAATGGGAAAAGAGATTATTCTTTGGAGTATTTCCTATTTCTTGGGAAACAGAAACCCAAAGGGGAATTCCTCAGTCATATCATCAAAACAAACTTCTAGCTCACCGCCTCGTGAAGCTTCTAGTCATGGAAGCTTCGCTTCTATTTAAACAACTTTCCAAAAGAGGCTTGGTACGAGTCTGACACTAAGACAAAGTGTCGATCGACGCGGGTCCCAGTGCAAATCTTTGCTATCGACGCGGGTCAGACACTGAGAGAAAGCATCGAGCTTGAAAACCAGGTTTTTATAGGAATCTTCCAGAAAAGTTGTAAAGGGATATGATTTCCACAAAGTGTGGTTCAGGGGTATGTATTCCAAGCTTGGAAAGTACACAAGGGTCACTATATGGGTCCTCCAGGATCAAGGAACAGGGAATACAAGGACGGTGACAAATTGCTCTGTAACAACACAACAATAGGTCAAGGGTGTTTATTGGGCAAGTTAACAAAGCCAAATGGATCATTTAGATAAAATGAGTATGGGATGACAGTAAGTTATGAATTAATAAAAACTAAAGGGCAATCAAGAATCCTTTAACTATACTTCAAACAAGGAGAGCTTTCAAGACTATAGTTTAGTAAGACTGAAGAGTAGTTAAGAATTCTTCAGCTAGACTTCACTAGGCAGATCTAAAAACAACAATCAAGTAACCCTAGAGAGCAGTTAAGAATTATCTAAGTATTAATTTCAGACAAAGAGAGAATTTAAGATATCAGTTCAGTGAAATTAAAGAGCATTTAATAATTCTTTAATCAAACCTAATGGAAGAAAACATTTAAATGACAAGAATCAGACAAACTTAAGGTGCCTTCAACAACAAATCTTAAGCTAAGCTTTATGTTCTACCATAAGAGAAATTAATGAAAAATATGAGAAAGATAAGGAGACAAGTGTAATAAAAGAAAAACATCACCATTGAAAAAGTTCATGTATCCAGTAAATGTTCTTGGTCCATTGATATTCAGTGCAAAATCATGTTACAAAGCTCCAAAGCCAAACTTCCTTCTAACTCCAAATCGATGAGGTATCTAGCTCTGCAAAATACTAACAACCAACCACTAGAATGAGGCTTCCATGTAGTATTTAACTTGAAAAGGAGGACCAAAACCCTAGCTAGGTTTCCAAAATGTAATTAATTACAATAAATTCCATTTTTGTCCAATGAAACCATGCAAGGCCCAAGGCATAAATATCCTAGCTTAATAAATGCAAAAATAAATGCTAACAAAACTCCTCAGCTAACTCTGGAGTGATTTGCCTCAAAAACCCTCAAAATACCTTTTTCATTAAATCCAAGTGTCTTTTGTTGACTTTCTGGCAAGGGCACGGTGCCAAGGCCAAGGGCACAGCTCCAACACTGGGAAAATAGCCTGTTGTGTAGCTGAGATTTGGAGGCCTTCTCGATGTCCAAATGAGCTCCATGATAGCTCATTTGAAAGCCTATCCTATCTAATTTCAAAAAATTCCTTTATTTTTCTAATTAGAGGCCACTTAACTTCTCAAAAATGAATTCTCCCAAGAATGCTCAGGGCACAGCGCCAGCTCTGAAAATAGGGCAAAATGTTGATTTTTTGCATGTTTCTGGCCCTTTTGGAGTACCAATTTTTCTCCAAATGAGCTGAAAATTTGCGACAGTGATGTCATTTTCTTGATGAACACAAAAATGAAAATTTTTCCTCCATTGGGTTCCCGAAAAAAGAGCACAGCGCCAGTGGCATTGCACGCATAGCCCTCCAAAATAGTCAAAATTTCCAAAAACTCAAAAATGTGCCAAAACTTGAATTTATCTTATTGATCATGTCTGGGATGCTTGTAAGGATGCATCAACAATAATTTCAAGATTTTCTTCATCTTTTCCCTCCTTTAGGGACTGAATATTTGCAAGGGCTCTTTTGAGCTTGGCCATTGCAATCTTGTTTCTTAAGGCATAATGGCTTGCCATCTTCTTTTGGAGGTCAAGGTCTCTCTTACTATTCTCCAATTGACCCTCGAAGTGCACATTTTCCCTCTATAGCCAAGGCTCTCTATCATAGTCTATTTCCATGGCAAGCAACTCACTTGGAGTGAGCTGCTCTACCAAGGCTACCTCTTGCTCTCTCTCCTTGGCTAAGGCCTTCTTCAAGCCAATTGTCCTTGGCCTCCTCCTAGGAAGCTATTATTCCTCATCCTCCATGTCATCTACAGTGCCCAAGGTGTATGTTTTAACGCTAAACAGAAATTATCTACACATGAATCTTATAACAGAAAATAAACAATAGCAAGAGCATAAAACATAAAACATAAAAACACAGATATTTTCCCCTGGATCACAAATTGGGACAACCAGCTTGATTTTTCATTATATTCCTTTTAGTGTTACAACACATATATATACATGCTAAAGCATACATAAAACCCAATCCATTAACCCTGGATTAGAACATAATCGTAGTTCCCTTGACCGGATCTACAAAATACCAGGGGCCAAAAACCATCATACCCCAAAACCATGTGCAAACTCATGCACAAAACATGGGTGGGTCTCCCTATGAGTGGGTCCGCACACCAAAAAAAAATTTGTCGGGGCGCTCCTGTGGCCTCCCCCCTTGTGATCCCCCTGCTGCGCCCGACGCAAAATACAGTGCGTGGGGCTAGTCGTGGAAATAATATAACACATACCCAACATTCTCCCACTTGTTGTTTTCTTTCCACAGGGGGCCATAGGAGAGTTTAGTCATTGGGCCAATTATTTAACACCCATTGTTTCTATACACCAAGAGAACTTATGGGTGCTTATAGACTTCGTCAATGCATCTGCAACATTCTTCAAAGTGTCCACCTTTACCAGCAACACCCTTTTAGCCTCAACCATATCTCTAACAAAGTGATATTGAACATCAATGTGTTTTGTCTTTGAATGTTAAGCAGGGTTCTTAGCCAAGAAAATTGCACTTTGGCTATCACATTCTATCCTTATAGCTTGCTGTACCAACCCCATAATTGAACACAATCTCTTCAACCAAACTGGTTCCTTGCTTGCATGAGTGGCTGCTATGTATTCTGCCTCTGTAGTTGAAAGAGCCACTACAAACTGTCTTTTACTCATCCAACTGACTGCGCCTCCAAATAGGTTAAACACATACCCACTTGTAGATATTCTTTGGTCCAGATATCTAGCCCGGTTAGCATCAACAAAACCATGAATGTCCAACATTCTTTCTGTCCTTTGTCTTCTCAGCACAAGCCACCACTAGTGCTAATGCAAATATCCCTAAAACCCACTTCATCAAGTATGCCTCAATGCTCCTTCCCTGGGTTTGAAATAAACCTGCTCAATACTCCCACTGCATGTGCAATGTCTGGTCTAGTACAGACCATTGCATATATCAGACTACCCACTGCACTTGCATATGGAACACGGGACATATCCTCTTCTTCTTCTTGTGTCTTGGGACACTGTTCAGCAGACAACTTTACACCTACAGGAATAGGAACATTCACCGGTTTACTATCCTGCATATTGAACCTCTGCAATATAGTCTCGACATACTTCCTCTGGTTTAACCAGAGCTTCCTCTTAGCCCGATCTCTCTTAATTTCCATGCCCAAAATATAGTTTGCAGCACCAAGATCCTTCATGTCGAATTTTGAGAACAACTGGGTCTTCAAATTTTGGATAATTTCTTTGTCATTTCCAATCAACAACATATCATCCACATACAAGACCAAATAAATAACACGGTCACCAATTAATTTAAAATAAACACAGTGATCCTCCTTGCTTCTGGTGAAGCCAAGTCCCTATATATAGGTATCAAATTTCTGATACCACATCCTTGGTGACTGTTTTAACCCATACAGAGACTTCTTCAACCTGCATACCAGTTCTTTCTTACCCTTCACCATAAAGCCTTCAGGTTGCTTCATGTAGATCTCCTCTTCTATATCCTCATGAAGAAATGTTGTCTTCACATCCATCTCTGTTTCATTCAAAATCAAAATGCAAAAGAAGATAGCAGTAATCTAATAGAAGTGGAACTTTGGAAACAAAGAGAAAACATTTCAAATTGCCTCAGTGACTGAATAACTCACAAGCAAATTTGTGCTTTTCAGTATTTCTCCACCTTTCCCTATATCTATTTTCTTCTTAACACCTATTTTCTCAATGGGTTTCTTCCACTGAAAATCCACCAAATCACATGCCTCATTTATAAGGATGCCATTTCATCAACCATGGCCTCCTTCCAAAGTTTTCATCTAATTCCATCGGCTCCCCCGACAAATTCTCCCTGGGATCACTGTCAGTTATGTTGGAGCAGGGCAAACCCCAGTCGCAAAGCGATGGACTACACTCTTCTGGCTTTTCCTAATTGATCTTCTCAATAACCGGGAGTTTCAGGTTTTCCTTTCCAAGGCTTCCTCTTTCCTTCTGTTGTATAGTCTGATTCATCCTCCTTTAGCTCAAACTCTATCTTCTCAGGTTCCTTTGGTAGGACTTCGTGTGTAACAACATCATTCACCTCTCTAAACACCACATCACGGCTGTACACAACCTTCCTTGTTTATGGGTTCCAAAGCTTGTAACCCTTTAAACCATCCTTATATCCAATAAAGATGCACCTTTCAGATTTATTATCCAACTTGGTCTTTTTCTCCTTTGGAACATGTACATATGCATCACATCCAAATACCCTTAGATGTGAAAGAGAGGGTTCCTTACCAGTCCATACCTCATGTGGAGTCTTATCCTCCAATGCTGATAAAGGTGATCTATTAACTAAGTAACATGCAATCTCCACTGCTTCTGCCCAGAATTCTTGTCCTAAATCGGTACCACTGAACATGCTTCTTTCCTTTTCCAATCAGTGTTCTGTTCATTCTTTTTGCAACTTCATTTTGTTGAGGTGTGTATGGAGTAGTCTTCTGTCCTGCTATGCCACACTTCTTACAGAACTCTTCAAATTCCTTTTTGCAGAACTCCCCACCATTATCTATCCTCAGCGCCTTTATCTTCTTATTTGTCTGGTTTTTCACCAGAGCCTTAAATTCTTTAAATTTGTCAAAGACTTCAGATTTCTTCCTCAATAAATATATCCATGTATTCCTTGAGAAGTCATCTATGAATGAAACATAGTACACAAAATTTCCCAGTGATGGAACTGGCACAGGTCCAAACACATCACTGTGCACAAGTTCTAATATCTTGTTTGCCCTCTTAGCACCAGAAGGAAAACTCACCCGATTCTGCTTCCCATATACAAAATGTTCATAAAAATCGAAATATAGAGAGAAATTAGACATACCTTCTACCATACCATTTATATGTAGTATCTGAAGGCCCTTCTCTCCAATATGTCCAAGCCTTTGATGCCATATCATGGTCTTTTCTCTAGAGAGAGCTAGGCTTTCCGCTCCAATTTCAAGAACCACATAACTGTTACACCCATCAATAATAGTGCTACCTTGTAGCTTGTACAAAGTTCCAATATGAACTCCCTGCATTAATACCAGTGCTCCTCGAACCATCTTGCAGGCATCTTTCTCGAACACTGTTTTTACAACTGCATCATCCATCTTGCTTATAGAAATCAGATTTCTGGCCAATGCAGGAATATGCGGAACACTAGGAAGTGTTCTAATCCTTCCACCTCGCAAATTCATCTTGACCTTTCCACGTCCGATGATTTTGGCCTTCCTATTATCCCCTAGGAAGACATCACCATCATATTTCTCATACTCACAGAACCACTCCCTATGGGGAGTGAAGTGAAAGGATGCACTTGAGTCAATCAACCATGACTCATGATCTACATGTGTATTTGAAGAAGAAGCCAAATACACATCGCCTCCTTCCTCCGAGGTGGTTTTTGCCTCTGCAGAAGGAGCATCATCAGATCCCTTTCCTTTCTTAGGAGCTTTAGTTCTGCAGTCCTTTTTGTAGTGCCCTTCCTTTCCGCATTTCCAGCATACCTTTACAAACTTTCCAGGAGATTTAGATCTCCCTCTAGATTTGTATCTCCCACTCGAAACCTTATTCTTGTTTTTGTTTTGGGACCTTCCTCGTACAGATAAGGCATCTCCATTCTAGCCCTCCATATTTCTCCATCTCATTTCCTCTGACAAAAAGGCTTAGACAATGTCATCAAAATTCAAGGTAGTTGTATTGCTACCTATTGCAATAACCAGACTATCCCACGAGTCTGGTAGAGAACACAACAAACTGATGCACTTATCTTCATCTGAGATTTTAATATCAGCAGATGATAGCTGACTTACCACAGTACTGAAGGAATTCAGATGCTCTGTCACCAAGTCTCCATCCTTCATCCTCAGGTTATACAGCTTTTTTCGCAGGAACAACTTATTCACCGGAGACTTATATTGGTACAAAGTCCCAAATTTTTCCCACAAATTCTTCGCCGTAGCTTCCCAGATACATTCAACAATACTGAATCTAAGACACACAACCGTATTGTGCTCTTAGCCTTCCGATCCAGTTTCTTCCAGTCTTCATCTGACATTGCCGTTGGTTTAGTACCTGGATCTACCGCGATCCACTGATCTTTATCCACCAGCAGATCCTCCATCTTGAGCTTCCTCAACTCAAAACTCTGACCATTAAATTTCTCGATCTCTATCTTTCCGCCGCTCGCCATCTTCTTTCACCACAAGAATCGATCCCACAGATCTCCCACTAAACAGGGTCTATCTTAGGCCCGAGAAAAAAACCCTCAGCAGCAAAGGCGTCCCCTTGAAGCCGAAACAACTCTGATACCAAATGTAGGTTTTAACCCTAAATAGAAATTATATACACACGAATCTTATAACAGAAAATAAATAATAGCAAGAGTATAAAACATAAAACAGATAAACACAGAGATTTTCCCCTAGATCCCAAATCGGGACGACCAGCTTGATTTTTCATTATATTCCTTTTAGTGTTACAACACATATATATACATGCCAAAGCATACATAAACACCAATCCATTAACCCTAGATTAGAACACAACCATAGTTCCCTTGACCGGATCTACAAAATACCAGGGGCCGAAAACCATCGTACCCTAAAACCATGTGCAAACTCATGCACAAAACATGGGTGGGTCCACCTATGAGTGGGTCCGCACACCAAAAAAAATTCACCGGGGCGCTGCCCCGGACCCCAACAATGGGGGCTACCTCCCACCTTGTGAACCCCCTGCTGCACTCGGCGCAACGTATAGCGCATGGGGCTAGTTGTGGAAAGAATATAACACATACCCAACACAAGATTTCATCTATCTTTTCCTTTGTCTTTGCAGCCTCTTTCCGAGCTCTGATAGCTCTGATATCATAGATGGCCTTCTCTGCCTCCAGCTACTTATTTTCAACCTCAAAAAAGTGGAGCACATTCTTAGCTCTACCTACATTGGTTTGTGGATATTTAATCTAAGCATCTTTGCTTTTAAGCAGCATGTTAGTGATCCTTTTCTCATTCTCATCATCACTGTCAAGATGAATAAGTTGAAACTATTTTTTAGTTTCATTCTTGTCTTCTTCTTCATCAACAACCTTTTTTTACCTTTTTCAAGCTACTTGGTTGATGTAGAAGGCATGGCCCCTTGCCTCTTAAGGGCAGTAAACACATGCCTATTTCCCCTTTGGTAGGTTAAAGGAAAAGGTTCTATGTTACTCATCTCTGTGCCACTTATTTCACCGCAATTATTGCTGCCATCATGTCTGCCATCTGCTTCAACTCTCTCTGCCTCACTGACATCCTCCTCATTGTTTTCTACCTCATTGCCATCTGCTTCACTGATATGTGCCTCACTACCCTCACTGCTCTTTTCTTCACTAATTTATTTCTCATTGTTTGACTCCTGATGGCCATCTTCCTTACTACTTTCTTCTTTATTGTTTGATGCATACCATCTTCCTCATTACTCTCTTTATTGTTTGATGCTCTAGTACCATGAGATGATGGTGAGGGATTATGTAAAGGTGATGAAGGAGGAGGATCATCATGATGTGAAGGACTGTGAGTTGATGGAGAGATGGAAGAGTTATCGGGAGGTGAGGTAATGTCAGTGGATGGAGGAATGGGGGATGAGAAGATAAAGGGACATATTTTTGTTGTTGGCCTTATGGCTTGGTGAACACTGCATTGGCAATGAAGGTCTCCCATGGAATGCCCTTCTACTGCAATTGATGCATCACAACCATTTTGATGAGTGATGAAATAGGCTTTGAATCTATTGAGGATAGTCTCTTTTTTGGACTATGTAGGACATTTTATCAATGCTTCCATAGAGGTAATAGGGTATGTGAAACATCCTCACTCTAGTAAAGTGCATAAGCAGCCTAATGTGATAGGAGTAAATCTAGAAGAACCTTCTCTCACATGTAAAATACTTCATAATGATCCTCATCATAGGTGCATATCTATCAAGAAAATGTGAGAAAGGAAACATGGATTTATTGTGGTCTTTGTATCTAGGCTTTAGGTAGGGTTCAAAGTAGCTCATGTATAGATTGGATTGCTTGAACCATTTCTCCCCTACACTAGGTATGCTTGTGGCATTGGCAATAGCATCTGTAGATAGCTTAAAAGTGACCCCTGCAAGGTTAACTTGTTTTTCATGAAAGTTAATGATAAACAGCCTAGTTATCTCAGGGTGGTTTTGCACCTACTGTACCTTCTCAAAAAAATCAAAGCATCCCACATGCTTGAAACATTAAACAGTAAGGGGAGATTCCATTAGCTCCCATGTGTTGGGGGGTTCAAATATATTGATATTTCCACCTTTTTGCTCATGCCTCCTTGGCATTTGAGCCTCTCCTCCACTACCACTATCTTCTGACATTATAAACCCTGCCTTGAGAAACCCTAGGACTGTAAATGGAAATGAGATGAAGGGATGGTGATGAAAAAGGTAGCTTTGCAAGTGAGTGAGATGAGTGAGTGAGGGTATGAGTGTATGAGAATGACTGAGGGGTTAAAAAAACTCAATGGAAACTCTCTTCTGACATGTTCAAACTCTGTTTTGAAATGCTAGGGCTAAATGTGAAATTGAGATGAAAGAGGGCAATATAATGTCAACCTTTGCAAGTGGAGGGATTGATTGAATGAATGGAATGGGTGTAGCGACAGCCTAGGTGAATGAACAACCTTCAAAAAATGCAACCCCTCTGTTTATCACTAATTGTCTTTATAAGCAGATGAAAATAATGGTAATCAGTGATGTCAAGTTTAAGTCTTAGGGTGTGATTTAGGGTTTCAATTTCTTTTAATTACAAATCATCAAAAATGCTTGAAGATGCACATAGGGCATCCACTTACCATTCATCAGTGCCTTGTAGGACCTTGGAGGAAGTTTGAAAGCAATTTGAGGTATATTCAGCAGTGATTTTTCTTGGAAATCCCTTGTGGCCAAGGGCACAGTGCCTAAGTTGAGGGCGCAATGCTCAATCCCAGGCACACAGTGTTCAATCATAGGCGCGCAACACTCAAGCTTTTCTTCACCGGGTGGTGGTCAGGCAAGAGCGCAACACTCTTCCAAGCACGCAACACTCAGTTCCAGGCATGCAACACCTATGTAAAATACATGGGGAGAAACTGTCAAATGCGCAGCACCAGTTTCCAGGGGCGTAGTGCCAGCTTGAGTACACAGCGCCAGAAGAATTTTCCCAATTTTGGATTAAAAACTAAAAAACTTCTCTCCTTGAATGCTTCTAACTCTTTTGCAAGGCAACAATGATTTGTTTGAAGTGAAAAATGATCTTTTATAGGCTTTAGAATTAGATTTTACTTTGCAAACCCACTTTCCTAATGTTTTAAGCCTCTTTCTCTCTTTTACTGATATTCTTTGAATTTTTGCTTGTATGTGACAAAAAACATCAACTTGGATTTTCTTTTACTTCTTGAGGCATGATGAATTCACTTTTTACAATCTTAGGATGTTTACACAATAGCTACATCTACAAAAACCTCTGTGGTTTCCATTACATTACTCAAATTATATTTTTCACCTTGGATGGGGGTTTAATGGAGTTATGAAATTTGTTTTCCTTTTGATCCTGAAGATTTGACATATTTATTTTGACACAGCAACAGCCTCAAATTCCTCTTTTGCTTCCACCTTGTATCTCAATTCATCCTTTGATCATTTAGGCAAGATAAAATCATTTTGACAAGTTTGGAATCTAATCACACAATGACATCTTCAGAATCCTTCCTTTGCTTTTACCATAGGGTTTAACATCATCATTTCACCTTCTCTGGTCACTTTTCCAAAACCCTAGGCATCTGGAGTGCTTTAAGACAATCATCAATGTTGTCTTCTAAGTTCTCTATAGCCCTTTCAAGTTCATTCATTTCTGTCCAGTTCACCTCACCTTTTTCCATATCTCATCAATATTTTGACAAAATTTCTTCATGTTTGGTTTGGTGTGCCTCCTCCATGTCATTTTTGCAATTGATCACTGATTGGCACTCTACTTGGACCATCAAGCTCAAAACCCTAATTATCTTAAAAAAAAAGTGTTTCCTCTCTTCCTTTCTACAAGTTGTCTTCATTCAGGATTAGACCACCTATCTCGTCAACACCTTCTACTGATAGAAACTCCAACACTCCTACAAAAGTGCCAAAGTTTTTCCATTTCCTCATGTGCTAAATTTGAAATTGATAAGGTAGTATTCTTTGGAAACTTTTAGATATTTCTTGAATAACCATGTCTCAACATTCTATTACATCTGAGCCATTTTCTAGCAAAGGAAAAGTAGTGCCTGACATACCAATGATGACCTTAGAACATGTGAAACCCTAATTGACCTAGTGGGAGGATCCTTTGACCTGGTCTTTGACTGAAAATTGGTTTGGAATCTCAAGTGAAAAATAGAGTATTTGTCAAAGTTTTGTATTGAAGATCCAAAATCCAATGTACTTGTGCTATAGGGTAATATGCTTGGGTGGTGGTTATTGGGTGTCCTTCTCAGGGATTTCCGGTGCCCGAGGAAGTCTGTTAGATTAGCTGTAAAGTTCCAAAGATGATACATGCATGTTCATACTAATATATATAATTGAAAATGCAAGATGGAAAGATTACCTCTTTGTGGATAGCAGATCCTATGGAGAAATCCAAGCATCAAAGTAGAGATCTTTCTTCACCGGCTCCAAGTCCAGATCCTGCAATCAATCAAAGCACCTCTGTAATATCTGCAATAGTATAGCTTCTTATCAATTAAAATAGCATATAAGAAACATAAAACAATGAATATATAAGCCATTCACATCATGCTACATGGACGATTGAACAAAAATTATGACACTGATGCATCAAATGGACAAAAAAGATACAGTTCTATTGATTTATGAAAAGGAGGATTACAACTGTCAGTTGTACCAATCCCTCCTCAATCTCCCAATTCCTCTCTCTCTTTCTCTATCTCTGATTTTGATGATGCTCAAGGCATAAATCTCTCAATGAACTTTTCCAATCTTCAAGCCTCACACTACAATAATAAAATTCTGCTCCACATATAATCAAACCTTCAACCATAGACCAAGAGCCCATAGATACAATTTATAGGAGATGGAGAGGACAAACCTTGCCAACTCTTTCAACCTATTCAAATCGGGAAAGATATAGATGTGTCCTCAATTTTCCTTGATTTTTTCTTCCATAGGAGTTCAGTTATGTTTGGAAATGCCTAATAAAAGGTTTGTTCCATTTAGTTTCCATTTTGAACTGATTCCTTTTGAGAAAAAACTGGAAATGCTAGTCAATTTTCTATAATATATTTCCCTTTTCACATTCAAACATGGATAACACTACCCCTTTGGCAAGATAGAACATTGCCCTAGGCATTAACGCTCCCTTTGCATGGCTCAGGTGCGTTATAACTCTGCCTAGCTATTTCTGAGGTGCGTTACCTTGGAAAAAATGGCTCTTGTCTAGGTCATTTTCTTCCTTCCATGTTACCTTCTCCTTTGAGTTGATGAGGAGAACATTTGTCCTGTAATAGATGCCCCCTAAAGTGTGAGGTCATAGATGAATACGATGGATGAAATACTTTATAACAAGTGTATTAAAATGAGAGGAATTGGAGGATTGAGGAAAACTTGAAACAACAACATATGTCAGAAAATATAGTATCTGTCCTGAGTCAGGCATTCCCATTGTTATCACAAAATCTAACCTGATAGGCTGCTCATCAAGTGGACTTTGTGTAACTATTTCAGACCAATCTTCTAACTGAGGCTTAGCCTCCTCAACCTGAGAGGGCTCTCTCAAAGGTTTATGATTTTTGATTAATGGATAGATGGCTAACTCTAAGGTAAAAATATAAAATGATGTAACTGGTTGTATCACAGATTAGCAAACATTCATTAAGCATGGGAGTCAAGGCATTTGGAGTCTAAGTCAATGAATAAAACAGTAACATAGTGAAACACACAGTCCATTTTCATGTGAAGGAAGTTAGAGAATTGTTAAATGAATTCTAAGTATCACATACAAATACCACTGCAAATGGAGATATTTAAGAAATCCATTAGAGAAATGATGAACATAAACTCCTTATGAATCTTGAGTTGTCAAAACAGATCTCTGTATTAAGTTAAGAAGAAACAGTGACATACAATAACACATAGTCTTTGCTAATAAAAATTCCCAACCTCTTGAATTTCGACCTTATGCTCTTTATAGAACATTTACAAGATAGGATTCTCTTATCCTCCACTAGAGACATCAAATTCATAGTGTTTGACACCTTTCCTAATCTGAAACATGCTATTAATTACAAAATGACAGCTATACTGCTTTTGAAAAGTCTTAATTCTAATAGGAATGAAACTCTTAAATATCCTTCTAACAACCTTATCTAGTCTTTAATTCATGCTTTGACACCTGAAATCCCATGAATTCGAATTTAGATGCTGACCACTCACTTGAAGTAACCCTTTTGTGAGTAGTAATGTTTTCCTATAAATTAGGAAACATATCTTCTACTTTTCAACCCTTTAATTTCATTATTAGTTTCGAGCACTTTGATCATTGATGGATCAGGTTTACATGTGTCATGATTGCCAAATATTCCCATAATTCTTTAGTCTTCCAGCTGTGTAGAAAACCAAATCCAAAATGATGCAAAAAGGTAAAGGATAAGACTGCGCTACGAAAGTAGCTTGTTTTCATAGTGCTTTTTTGTAGCTCAGTGTTAAAATTCATTTTTCAATAAAGTTTTACCTGTTATCTTCAAAGAAGCCTTCTGCTACTATATCCACACTTCCACTAGCAATTTCAAAGCCAAATTTATCAAAGTTATCCCAAAATTTTTATGAAATTTGTGCAAACACTATCTGCGCTATGAAACTGCTGTGCAAGCAGTTTTCTCAAAAAAGTCTTAAAAATTTATAACTTGGAGATGTTTAAACCTTATGAGGGTTGTGTTAGCTCCAAAATCCACCTTAGGCTGAAATAAGGCAGAAGAAGGACAACATCAAACCACGCTCAGCCTCGTAGCTAGCCCTACGAGGACAGGAGAGGGCTCTCTCTGGGTCAATCTCAATGAAAATATCTGTGGCCGAGATGACAAGTAAACAACTCCATCTTAGTTAGATAAACAAATAGGAGGGTTTGATTTTGATTTTTAGGGCTTTGTTAAAAAGCGGGAAAAAATTGGGCTTGGAGATGAGGCCAAATTCTTGCAGAGTTCAAGTTGGGGCGAGGTAGGCAATGACTTTGATGTCTTAGATCAAATGAATGGATAGAAAAGAATGTTGAGAAGCTGAAGAGGGAAAGAGAGTGCAAGGATCCTCTTCAAACTGACGAAGAACATAAAAAACTAAACAAAATCTTAAGGCAGAGCGCCAGCAAATCAATGAATTCTACCTCAATTACTCATTTGTTTAATTCAGAAGCATAGAGAAGGATGGCATACATATAACATTAATGAAAATTACAATAACATGAGAAGAAAATCATCAAAACTTAGAAGCCACAAGGATCCCAACAAGTGTTGCAAAACTCTGGTCTTTCCTTTGCCAAAAACTGAAAATGGATGTACAATGAGGTGCCAAACTTTTCCCAAGTATCCAACAGGAGTTAAACTCAAATGGTAAGGGCGCACACTTACTTGGTGACAGAAACTGAATCAAACTGATTTTTGATGAATCGATGATGAATTTCGGCCTTGGAGCTCTGTGTGCCGTGCACAAACCCAATGCGCCGCGCGGGTTGAATGCATCGTGCCCTTTAGAAATTTGCACTGTGTCTTTCGGCTCTATGCGCCGCGTCGTGCCTATGCGCCGCGCCTATGCCCAATGCGCCGCACGCAACTTAACACACAGTCAGCCTCTTCTCAAATGGCAGTTTTGCTCTTCAACTTTCAAACTCGACTTCTCTTTGAGATTTTCTCAATAACACCTGTTGAAAATGAATAAATAATCTTGGGAAATATCTCATATAGAGATGGTTTTGATTTTTACTTCTTCAAAACCCATGTTGTAATGTTTTTTACCTTTGGCACTTGTTCATTTAATACAACCTTTGTCTTTTTTTTCCTCACTAAATTTCTGAGCTTGAATGATGAAATTGGTTGATTTTTTGCAGGGCTGATGGCGTTGAACTTTGGCAAAGGAAAACCAGAGTCTTCTTTGGAGTCTTTATGGCGGAAAAACACATGATTGTTACAAAAACAAGTTTGACAATTTCTTCTTCAAAACAGAGTTTTGAAGAAGAAACATCCTCGAGCATATTTGCTGATGAAAATTTTGAACTGAAAACTTATTGAAAACCTCCTCATGGCCTGCGGGCATTATTTAACATTTTGAAAGACCAAACCCTAGACCTAGAAGCTAAAATGAC
This sequence comes from Pinus albicaulis, assembly GCA_034641835.2. NCBI lineage: Eukaryota > Viridiplantae > Streptophyta > Pinopsida > Pinales > Pinaceae > Pinus > Pinus albicaulis. Next base: position 1,368,955,465 of record CM076577.1, read on the forward strand.
TCTTTTTGACCAAAAGAGCACCTATGACTTTAAATGACATGAACTGAACTTTGATAAATTTTGAGAAAATTTGACCAACCCAGCAGGTAAAAGCATGAGGGAAACTGAGAGAACAAAACCCTTTCGTCAGTCAATGGCATGCCCCTAACAGAATGCAAATGAATGAGCAGAATGAGACACCTAAACAATGAAATGCAATAAGAGAAATGATCTCTGACGGAGGGATGTAAATACCGACTCTAACATTGGCTCCAATGGGGATGGTATCTCCTTGGAGGTGCCAAGAACAATAGATCTTTGGGAGAGCAGACCAGTGCCTTCGTTCATTGGGCTATGGAGTCCATTATTTGACAAATTGACAAAAGACTGATAACTCAATTTATTGACTGGATTTATTTGACTGAAACTTTAACTTAAACTGACTCAACCTTTAAAACAGAAATGACTGAACCAAACCGACTAAACAAACTCAAATGAAAACTGAAATCCTTCTTCAGAATTATAGCCTTCACTTCGGGCCCCAGACTGAAGAAAAGACTACAGTGCACACTTACAATGAAATTGAAATACATGATATGTACAATGACAATATGATCAGCAGAAAACATCTTAGAAATGGTAGCGCTTGAGCAGCCAGCCATTGACCGGACCTCCTGGACATTCTTCACCATTCATCTCCTTCAACAGAAAGGTGTTCTAACCTCGATATGCTGAAATCTTGAATGGACCTTTCCAGAGGTTTTCAAACTTACCATGTTTACCTTTGTCCTCATTCCTATCATCCCACTTCAGTACCACTTCCTCCAACTAGAATTTATCCGCCTTCGCTTTCTTGTCATAGATATTTTTGATTCTCTCCTGCAACTTAAATGTGTTCTGGAAGACCTCTTCTCTCGTTTTCTGCAAATGAATCATTTGATTTATCCTTCTCTGCATATGGCTTTCTTCACTACCAGCTTCCTGAAGAAGCTTGACCACCGGAACAGCAAGTGAAGTAGGAAAGACTGTATCTACTCTATAAACTAACTCGAAGGGGGACATACCAATGGACTTCTTTTGACTTACCCGATCAGCCCATAGCGCATTTACCAGCTTCTTATGCCAACTCTTCTTATTGATGTCCAGCAACTTTTTAATGATATTGACTAGAGACTTATTGGAAGATTCCGCCAAACCATTACCTTGCGGATGATAGGCGGTTGAATGCCCCAAAATGATTTTATACTTCGCACAAAACTCAATCATCTTTCTTGATTTAAAAGACGTTGCATTATATGTGATCAATTTACTCGAGCAACCAAAACGAGACAAAATGTTGTTCTTAAGGAAAGAAATAATTACCGAATCGGTGGCTTGTCTTGTGGGCACTGCTTCGATCCATTTCATAAAGTAATCGGTGGCTGTTAGAATCCATCTATGCTGTCCTGAGGAAGGAGGGTGGATTTCCCCAATGAAATCCAAACCCCACTGCTGGAAGGGGGCGCTTACCTCAATAGGCTTGAGTGGCAATGGCTGTAATTTCTGTCTTCCTTCAAAAATCTGGCACTCGTGGCAGCCTTTGACTATTTTATAGACATCAGCAAACAATGTCGGCCAATTTTACCCAGCTCTCAAAATCTTATTGGCAGTTGTCTTCCAAAAATGATGACCCCCGCAGTCACCTTTGTGGAAATCTTCCATTACCTTCTTCGCTTCTTCCTCCACCAAAAAATTCAATAACACACCACCTGGATCTTTCCAATAAAGTGTAGAATTCAAAATAAAAAATTTTGCAGCCTTCAGTTTCAAAGTCCTACCTTTTTTTCTAGTCATGCTGGGCGGTGATGACAAATTTTGAAGAACATAGACGATATCTGAATACCATGGGGAAGCAACAAACATTTCTGATATCTGAAGTGGCAAATTCTCCTCATCTTCATCAGACATAGCAGCAATCAGATTTATTTCTAATGCGTGCAAATTGGATTCAGCCATAAGTTTCGCCAGCCCATGTCCCTTGACAAGCTTCGTGGGCCTTATTTCCACATCATATTCTAGAAAAGCTGCAATCCACTTACCACTTCTTCCTTCCAGATCAGTCTGCACTAAAACATCTTTCACGGCAGTGTTAGGAACATAAGCTAAAATATGGGAATGCAAAATCTATACCCGGAAATCCTTTAATGCCTTTACTAGTGCCAGAGCTTGTTTCTAAATGATGTTGTATTTCAAGGCTGCGTCTCTAATAGTTCGACTGAAAAACGCTATGGGCTTCTCATGTTGATCTCTTTTCTGCATTAACAAAACTTCCATGGTGTGCTCTGAAGCAAAAGAAAACAAAATAAAGTCTTGGGTGTAATCCGGGCTGATTAACACCGGAGCTGAAGATAGTGCCAACTTCACCAAATTAAAGGAATTTACCGCATCTTCAATCCACTTCACTTGGCTATCCTTTTTCAGCATATTTGTTATTTCTCTCAAATGCTCAGCAAGGTTAGGGACAAAACGACGCAAAAAGTTCATCTTACCATTAAAATACTGAATCTCCTTCTTGTTCCTAGGAGGGTCAATTTGATGGATTGCTTCAACACGTGTTGGAACAATACGAATGCCATCTTTGGAAATAATGTGACCAAGTAATTTACCTTCATCCATGGAGAAAAAACTCTTTTCAGGATTAAGCGAGACGCCATATTTTCTACACTTCTAAAAAAAAACTTTCAAGTGATACATATGCTCTTCATCGGAATTGGAAAAAACCGTCAAATCATCAAGGTATATAACAAGGAAAACATATTTTTCATTCGCAAAATCCATGTCCATCGCCCGCTGGAAAGTTGCATCAGCATTCTTCAAACCAAATGGCATCTTGGCATAGTGGAATGTCCCCCACGGAGTGGTGAATGCTGTTTTGTCGCGGTCATCCTCATGAACCAAAATTTGGTTATATCCAGAATAACCGTCGAGTAATGACATCCGAGATGCACCCACTACTCACTGCAATATATGATCCATCTTAGGCAATGGATAATTGTCCTTCAATGACACCTTGTTCAGATTTCGGAAATCAATACACAATCTAATCTCACCTGTCTTTTTCCGCACTGGCACTAAATTGGAAATCCAATCAGAAAATCTGATAGGAACAATGATTCCTGCATTGTACAACCTATTTACCTCCTTCTCAATCGATGGCAAAAATTTCGGATTGATTCTTCTTAGCTTTTTTATAAAAGGATTCTGATTAGGATTAATTGGGATAGTATGCTGGATTATATTGGTGTCATACGTCTTTAAATCTGAGTAATCCCAAGCGAAAGCATCAACAAATGAAGACAACAAACTCACATATTTGGCCTTTACATCCGGTGGCAATGATTTGGATAACTTTACCATTTTTGGGTCTTCAGCTGTCCCAATATTTACATCCTCTACTCCTTTTTCAGTCGGTCGTAAATTTGGTTTCTTGGCCACATCATCCTGATTGAAGAGCTCTTCTAAAGGTATGAAACCTTTAGGAATAATGTTATCTTTCAGCTGTAACACTTCCATTTGATTAACTTGAACATCATCACCATCATCATATTGCACATCGATTGAGGTATCTTTGAACTTACCTTTATTCTACAGAAAATCATTAATCTCATCATCATCTTGGAAAACTTGCCAACATCTTTGATTATCCGAGATGATAGGATGGTGCTTCACATGGATTTCAAACTTATTACTTGAATTCATTGGGATCTTCAAGTTACTTGCTACCTTAGCAAGCACATCTGCAATTCCATTTTGAATGCGAGGAATACAAGTCAAGGTATAATCTGAAAACTGCTTCAAAATATCAAGGACAACATTCCAGTAAGCCCGCATCTGGGGATGTTTCGTTTGATATTCACCCTTTACCTTCTTAATCACCAATTCGGAGTCGCCATAGACTGCAATTCTCTTAGCGTTCAACTTTCTAAGAATCTTTAGGCCAGCAATCAGAGCTTCATACTCAGCCTCATTGTTCGAATAATCAAATGCTAATTTGTAAGAACATACCCTTACATTTCTCGGTACCTTGTTAGGAGTGGAAAAAGGACTGCGTACCCAAATACCAATCCCAACACCATCATTTCCAACTACACCATCGAAATCCATGGTTCATAGACCCTCTTCATCATCCTCTAAGTGCTGAAATTGTGCTAGCTCTGTTTTTCCTGCTTGCTGTCCATTATCTTTCGCTGATTGCTCAACTGTGCTTTCCGGTAGCTGCCTTTCTTTCTACAAAAATTCTCTGAAATTCTCGGTAATCTATGGAATATCTTCTGCTTGAACCAACTAACTATCTACATCATTAAAACTATCGGTAAAGAAAACAAAAGACTCTAGATCTGTATGTACATAATTAATCGGATGATTGACCGGTTTCTCCTTGGTTGTAATCATATACTTCATTTTTTGTTCCCGGTACAACTTTCTCATTTGGCCAAACACGGGAATTGTCGCATAGGAGAAATATAATTGTAGTGTCCCTTTCAATTTTGCTCCCCAAGATCTGGAAATCAACATACCAAATCTCGGAGGAATGTCTGCTACAACAACGTCCATCAAAACATTCTTTGTAGGAATCTGATCCAAACTTACAACCAAGTCTTTAATAAGCCCAATACATCTCACTCTGCTAGAATCAAATGAATAAATATCATGGTACTTCATTGTAATGTCTAAACCCAACTTCTCCATGATTTCTTTCGGCATAAGATTATGGGAAGCACCGGAATCGAACATGGCATTATGAAATACAAACTCATGCAATCGAAGACTGATATAAAAAGGAGGCACTTCGCTGTCCGGAGATTCACCATCTAAAGTTGGTCCAAATATCAGTTCTGGTTGATCATCTTCAATATTCACCATATCAGACATGGGATCGAAATTCAAAATTCTAGAAGCTTGACCTTTATAACTGTTGTTCCTCATTAGTTCAGTCAAGGGAATGAATACCTTTAATTTTGAAATTTCATTCTCCAAACTAAAAGCTGAAGTCTTTTCGATCTCTTTGGCTGGAACATATTTCTTTTCAACCTTCTCTCTTGATGTAATCAACTGATTTTATTTTTCTACTGATGATGACTTGGTGGCAGCGGGATCAACTACCTCTTTTTCTTTCTTTTGTGCAACAGGTGAATCACTTTTAGGCGCTGAAACTTCCTTTCTCTTCTGAATTGGATTGACTGGTACATCTCTATTTATAAGAGAATATTGCTTCTACTAGGCTGACAATGCATTCATATATCCTCTCTGATACTCATCCGACTCTTCCTCAAGAGCCACATCATTAGCTAGGATAAAATCCTCATCTCTTTGTATCGCTGAAATTTCTGCATATTCTTCATCTTCAGTGATATAAATGGGCAAATCATCAGGAGTAAAGAAATGATTTTCCTCCCCCACTACATCATCTTCATCCTTTGAATCCTGACCAACAAAATTCTGCTGAAGCTACTGGACTGATGGTTCTTGTGCTCGCTGTTCTCGTTGCTTAATCCTGAATTGTGGCTGCTGCTGACCACAAAAGTTGGGATTTTGAACTTGCGGTTCGAGCTTATCAAGAGTGAACCTTTCAAACATTTTTTCCACTTTGCAAAGTATCTGATCTATAGATGTAGAAGCTTCTTCCTTTATCACAACTTTCTTCTCTGCTTTCAGTCTAGCTCTCTTATCATTCAAGTTTGCCTCAACACTCACGGAAATCTTCTGCATGTCCTCTAAAGTAGGCGGATCTCTATCTCGTAATGAATAGGCCATCTCCGGATCAAAAAAATCTGGGAATTTTAACAAATCTGATTTCTTAGAAGGTCTCAAGTCATCAGGAATTGCATTATAAACCGCATTAAATCTGATAATATAGTCTTGGGCGGACTCACCAGGATTGCGCTTGATCTTAGTATACTCAGAAGTGATTTGAAGCAGATCTTTCATCATCTCCCACCGATATAGAAACTATCTCTGAAGCTCTTCTAATGTATTAATACTTCTGGGCTATAAAGCTCTGAACCATTTACGTACCTCACCTCCAAAAGTTTGGACAAACAATCTCATGGAGACATTCTCTTCATCAATTTCATGCGCGTCCAAAAAGTCTGTCAATCTATCAATATGCTGCTGAGCGGGCACACTTTGAGGAGTACCATCAAACAAAGGAATTTTACTCTGATAATCAATGGGCATGGGATCCAAATTTGCTGGCAAAACAAGAGGTGCGAATCTAGCAGCCATTGCTCTTGGTGGATTTATGATATGTCTTGGAGAAACGGGTGGAGTAGGAACATTAGGTGTTCGAGGTGTATGTGGTGGGGATGGAGGAGGAACTACTGCTGATTGTTGATCGGATATCGATGGTTGCACGGGAATGGTAGGAATAAAAGAAGGCTCAACGTGAACTTGTGAATCAGAAGTAACTGCTATGGACCAAGAGTTTCAGAAGCAGATTCAATAAACTCAGGAATATTCGTTGCCACAATAGAGTTTTGAAGGTTCAGAATGTAATTATCAATGGATCTATTAGCTTGTTCAACCTCAAGATACTTGATAAACTCAGGATTTATGATGGTAGAACCAGTAGCACTTTCAGATTTAGTTTCAAACAAGGACAACTCGAACTGATCATCAAACTCAATATCTTCAAGGAACTCAAATACAGTTGGGCATGAATGAGATTTCAACAAAGGGATCACGGGACTTTCACGATGGAGGATTCTTGAAATCAGATTGGGATTCTCATACACTGGAGGCGGATCAGGATCGGGATTTGATCTAGTATGTGTTCTGGAAGCCAGTGTGTTGATCTATTCAAAAATCAAAGGACAAAACGATCTATTCAGCCTGTCAAATTCTAGACTCAATCACCCAAAAGTCTAGAATGATGTAATACACTGGGGTATTTCACAAGGAAAATGTCACGTTCACAAGCTAAACCGGAGATCGACTAAAGCAGCGTTTATCTACTTCCATTAATGCAAAGCAAAAGTGTTTCGAAAGCTACCTGGCATGACTTCAGACTCCGTCTATAACTTATGAAGAAAATAACATCAACAAGAAAACCATTTTCTTCCCTAGTATGGTCGCCACTATGTTAGTTCCCAAATCCACCTTAGGCTGAAATAAGGCAGAAGAAGGACAACATCAAACCACGCTCAGCCTCGTAGCTAGCCCTACGAGGACAGGAGAGGGCTCTCTCTGGGTCAATCTCAATGAAAATATTCAAAGGGGATTGAGATGACAAAAACAACAACTGATCTTAGGCTAGATAAAAAAATAGGAGGGTTTGATTTTGATTTTTAGGGGGCTTTGTTGGAAAAAGGGAAAAACAATTTTTGGGCTTGGGGATGAGGCCAAATTCTTGCAGAGTTCAATTTGGGGCGAGGTAGGCAATGACTTTGATGTCTTAGATCAAATGAATGGATAGAAAAGACTGCTGAGAAGCTGAAGAGGGCAAGAGAGTGCAAGGATCCTCTTCAAACTGACGAAGAACATAAAAAACTAAACAAAAGCTTAAGGCAGAGCACCAGTAAATCAATGAATTCTACCTCGATTACTCATTTGTTTAATTCAGAAGCATAGAGAAGGATGGAATAAATATAACATTAATGAAACTTACAATAACATGAGAAGAACATTATCAAAACTTAGAAGCTACAAGGAGCCCAACAAGTGCTGCAAAACTCTGGTCTTTCCTTTGCCAAAAACTGAAAATGGATGTACAATGAGGTGCCAAACTTTTCCCAAGTATCCAACAGGAGTTAAACTCAAATGGTAAGGGCGCACACTTACTTGGTGACAGAAACTGAATCAAACTGATTTTTGATGAATCGATGATGAATTTCGGCCTTGGAGCTCTGTGTGCCGTGCACAAACCCAATGCGCCGCGCGGGTTGAATGCATCGTGCCCTTTAGAAATTTTCACTGTGTCTTCCGGCTCTATGCGCCGTGTCGCGCCTATGCACCACACCTATGCCCAATGCGCCGCATGCAACTTAACACACAGTCGGCCTCTTCTCAAATGGAAGTTTTGCTCTTCAACTTTCAAACTCGACTTCTCTTTGAGATTTTCTCAATAACACCTGTTGCAAATAAATAAATAATCTTGGGAAATATCTCATATAGAGATGGTTTTGATTTTTACTTCTTCAAAACCCATGTTGTAATGTTTTTTACCTTTGGCACTTGTTCATTTAATACAACCTTTGTCTTTTTGTTTCATCACTGACTTTCTGAGCTTGAATGATGAAATTGGTTGATTTTTTGCAGGGCTGATGGCGTTGAACTTTGGCAAAGGAAAACCAGAGTCTGCTTTGGAGTCTTTATGGTGGAAAAACACATGATTATTACAAAAACAAGTTTGACAATTTCTTCTTCAAAACAGAGTTTTGAAGAAGAAACATCCTCGAGCATATTTGCTGATGAAAATTTTGAACTGGAAACTTATTGAAAACCTCCTCATGGCCTGCGGGCATTATTTAACATTTTGAAAGACCAAACCCTAGACCTAGAAGCTTAAATGACTCTTTTTGACCAAAACAACATCTATGACTATAAATGACATGAACTGAACTTTGATAAATTTTGAGAAAATTTGACCAACCCAGTAGGTAAAAGCATGAGGGAAACTGAGAGAACAAAACCCTTTCGTCAGTCAATGGCATGCCCCTAATGGAGTGCAGATGGATGAGCGGAATGAGACACCTAAAAAATGAAATGCAATAAGAGAAATGATCTCTGATGGAGGGATGTAAAGACCGACTCTAACAGGTTGTTAATATCTCAAAAACATAGTAACCCAACCTCAAAAACATGATCTTCATCAAAATTTTCCTTCACCTTAATGAGAAATTTACTTATAAATTTATTACTTTATTGCACTATTCAATTACTCTGTTTCACTATTCCTTTAGCTTTTCTTGATATTTTTTTAGCTGAATCTCCAAATCTTCAACTTGTCTTCTTAACTTCTTGTTGCTAGCTCTCAAATGAGTATTCATGACTCTCACAAACTTTGCTTGTTTTATGGCTGGGATTGTCCAGTTGAAGAATTGTTCCTCACTGCTAGGTATTTATGGTTTAGAAACCTTTGCACCTTCCCAAACAACTTTCATTCCCTTGAACCTTGTTTTCTCAATGGCATGTTTTCTAGCTCTTTTCTTCAACCTGACAATTTCATGGTTTGCTAATTTTAATTTATCCTCCATTCTTTCATAACTGATTTTTTCTGTTTGTGTTGAAGATACTCTGTTTTTGGTATGTTCTAATATAGGTGAATAAAGGTATATTATCTCTTCATAAATAGTAGGTGTTTCATTTGTTTTCTCAACCTATGCATTGAGCTCCTGTATCCTCTTTGATTGTCTAGTTGCAGGCTTCCTAACATTGAAAAAAAATGTTGCATCTTTATCTTTAAACTCCAGCTTCTTCGATGATTTCACCCTTTTCTATTTTCTTTCATTAACTCCTATGAAGTTAGCTTGAAATAAAGGAGACTCTCCTATGTATATTGCATGAAAAATATCATCTAAGCTCCCTTTCAAACTTGGGCTAACACTTGTTTCTGAAAGTACTGTTTTCCTTTTGACTTTGCAGCTTGACTTCTAGTAATTCTCTGTGGAATTTTCTTACCAGTTGTTTGTTTGTGTGTAGCTTCTTTTATTTCTTGTAACCCTTATTTACAGGTGAAGGGGTTTCTGCAATGAGCACTAGTATCCTTTCTACTTTGTCCTTTACTTGTTTCCTAGGTTTCAATTTCACAAACCTTTTTGTCCTTGTAACTACAAGTTTGCTGAATTTTGCTAGTAGAGATTCTTTTGCCTTAGGGTTATTGACTGGAGTTTGAGCTTCTATTCCAAATCCACATATAAATAGAAAAGATGAACAATCTCTATTAATCTTTTGGAGCTCATTCAAGACCAAAAGTTCGATTAAACCATGGTGAAATAGAGATGTTTCACACTCTTCAGATTTCACTTGAACCTAATCAACCATTTTAGCAATGCTTCTATACAGGAAAAATCGTAAGTCTATAGATATCATAATTGTGAAGTGTAATATAAGTTTGAAATGGTAAGAGTAAACTTTGTGGTACCTGCCCTCGCATGTGAAATATCTATGGATATTGAATATTAGTTTAGCATAGCTATCTTTAATGCAGTTTCTGGGAATTTCATTATTTAAATCCATCTCTGTATATTCTGGATTTAAAAACACCTTGCATGCCTCCATATCAAATTTGAAACCCTTAAACCATGTTTCCTGTCCTCTAGGCATCTCAGTCACTAGAGTTATAGTTTCAAGAGTTACTAGCATGTTCAACATTCCCACATTTGTATTTGTACCGTTGAAATGCAAAGAAAATTCTTTTGATACCTAACTGTATCCACATTGCAGCTTTTCACAGAACTTTAAACATCAAACCTTTCTGAAAGCATCTAACACTGCTTTGTCTTCAGCTAGAACTCTTGTGCTTTCAGGTTCAGACCTTAAACAATGTCCTGACCAATGATTCTTTTTCTCCTCTGTCATTCTTTCCTTCATAAATTTCTGTTTGCTTCCTTACAAATTTAGTTATCAGCCTCACTTGATAGTAGGATCAGCCTCGCTTGATAGAAGGATCAACCTCGCTTGATATTAGACGAGAATAGCTTTGGTGTAAGATGACCATAAGATTAAACCTGAAACAGATATTTTTCACTGCTTGTTATGAAAACTGGAATGAGTAAAACATATCATCCTTTTCAAACTTGAAACTTCTTTACACAAATGACACCTCTACAATAGTAATGATGAGTATGAATGGTTAAACATTTTGGAAATGACCCCTAACTGACTCACTATGATGTCATTGTATGATAACCTAATGGATTCTGAAATTTTTTATGTTTTGACATGACATTTCTAAGAATCTACGCCTTCGTAGCGCACCTAGTGCAATTTTGGTGAAATGCACTATGAAAGTAGCAGCGCTTTCGTAGTGCACAACTAGTTTTTTGAACTAACCGTGCTACAAAATTGCGGTTTTGTGGCTAATTGTAGAGGATTTTTCCAAAAGTTTAAAACATGATTTCTAGATGAATGATGAGACTTTTCAACCATGGGATGAGACTTAAAGACCTTATTTGGAAATGAAAACTAACTTTTTTAAGACTTCTAAACCTATCACCTACATTTATCAAGAATGAAATGACTCAAGACCTATTTGACATTATGAATAAACCAAGGTAAACTTTCAAAGTTAAAAATAAATAAATTAAGGTGATAACACCCACGCTTAGTAGCTAATCAACATGATTTCTCTAAAACAGAGATATGAACAGTGTGTCCACTGATAATCATAACGTGAAAGTGTCTGTCATAATAGGATCAAACTGATAAGTTGTCTCCAAAAAACAATATCACAACTTGGGAGAGAAAGCACAGTTGTAATAGTGTAAACCTCAACCCAAGGTCTTGGTCACCGCTTTATTAAACTGCATATTTCCGTATATGTGAATGAATGAGTTGTAGTTGAACATGCGGGAAATTTTTTGATTACTAGTAAATAAAAAAAATTGTTAACAGACGCGAGGGCGGCCACCGATAAGGATGATGGTCCCCAAGATGCACAGTACAATCTAGCAAGTGTGAATAAAAGGATCTGATGTCGAAAACTTGTAGAATCATTCGATCGGGAGCCAATAATGAGAACCCTCAACCAAACACATGATGACCTGCCACTAATGTCTGCAAGTATTTGGGTACTGATGTGTTTTTGGATCAACTTCCTAGATAATATGTTGAATTCGATAGGAAGAGATTTGTCAAAAGGTAGGCACTGAGGTGCCCTACATCAGTCGACACAAAATGGAAGAAGATGATTTTTTTTATGGAAATAATCAAGATCAAATGGGAATAACCGACGACAAATAAGTTCTGGTATATGATGGCTTTAGTTGATACAAGGAGAAATAGATAGCGGGATCCTCTTGAACAATAGAAGGCACTCTAACAAGGTACCAGGCAGCTTAGGTTTAATGAAAACCAAAGAGTACCAGGATCCACCAGTGCAGGAATATTGGTATACGAAGGCTAAACTCATAGATGGTAGGGTTTGGCTAAATACGAGAGAGTTTTCTCGGAAGTGCCATGTTCAAGATTTTGTGCTTCCAAATCGACCTTTAAAATGTAATAGAAAAAGTATCCATTTTTTCCAAAATATTTCCCAGTCTGATTAAGTTTAACGAGTCCAGATGGGTAAAGTCGATGATTTTTTCATATTTAGAGACTCCGAAAAACATCGTAAAAGACAACTCCAGGGGGTACCTTTGTCATATTTGATAACCGGGCATGACGAAGGGAGAATAGTAAGCCCGAAACAGTTCATTTTTTGTGAGTTAGTCCATTGAATCCGGAAAAGTGATAAATCTATGTTCGATGGAAATCTTCCACATTTTGTTATGAGTATGATGAGACGAAGTAAACTCAATGTTCTTTGTGAAATTTTAATGAGTCCAGCAAAGAAAAATTTGATGCTCTCCGTGAATTTTTAACGAGTCCCATGGAGAAAAACTCGGTTCTCTCCGTGAATTTTTAAGGAGTCCCGAGGAGAAAAACTCGGTGCTCTCTGTGAATTTTTAATGAGTCCCATAGAGAAAAAACACAGTGCTCTCCGTGAATTTTTAATGAGTCCCGTGGAGAAAAATTCGGTTACTTTTTCTGTTTAAAGAGCTTTGAAAAAGATGGAAAAAGAATGGCTCTTATTTCTTTGTCGTGATAGTTTAACGAGCCCGACGAAGGCAACTCGGGGTTTTTTTAGTTTTATGAGCTACAGAAAGTCCCTAAAAAGAAAGCTCGAAACCAAGTCGAACACGGTCATATCTGCACATAAACATTGACAACCCATCAGAGCATCGGTAACATATGAAAACCAATAGTTGCAAAAAAATATAGCATGAATTTACCAAATTTAATCAGACCAGCTGAGTGATTCTTACCTCCAAAATGGCTATATGAAGGCAACAAACCTTCATTTTCATTTTTTTGAGTGTTGTGATAGAGCTTTGGAGTGAAAAAAGTGGTGAAACTTCAGCTGTTGATTGTGGACGAACTGAGCAATGGTTTCTGATTCCGCGAGATCCAGGTAAGAGCTTAAACCTTCCTCTAGCGTTTCATTATCATTTGAGTTATGTTTGCTGGCTGGAAATGGGAATTTTAACAAGCCCTAAATAAATTGAGTGGCTAACGCGGGTGCCTAGTGCTTTGACCGCATTAAATGCACTGCTCGAGAAGAGACAGAGCATTAGAATGCACTGTTTGGCACTGTGACCCGCGTTAGCCAGCAAAAGCTATTTACAAACTTGTTTTTTGTCATTCTAAAGTTTTCTAGCCAAAAAATAATCCACTAAAAATGTTTCTTGTGTAGGTGTGAAGCTGTTTACCATGATTATTTGGCATGAAAGAGAGCATGAACAGGAAGAACGTGAAATGGTTATTGATGCTACTACTTTTCTAGTTCTCCGCAGATGCAGATTACTGAGGTATGCTCATTTAGAGCTGATGAGAGGGAAGGAAGACCTTCTGAGATGGATCATCTAGTAGTGCGATGACTGGAAACATGTCTTCCACATCAAGAGTAATGAAATCTCGATCAAGAAAGATGAAATTTAATACTTGACTAGCCTGTCATGGAGAGGACTGAGGCCCAATATGACAGGTTCCAGGGATGATCCCAGCACTACTACGGATCTGATCCAAACTCATTTCATAAACAATACTATGGCAGTAAGTAACCAGGTGCCTATTTCATGGGTGGCAGCGAGACCGTTGAGGTCTCTCTTGTGGATGATAGTTCGCTTGGCTGGAGCTAAGAGTCAGCACATGGCCACCAAGGCCCAGGTAATGCTCACGTTGGATTGCATGCAGCCTCAGGTTTTTGACTAGTGTGAAGTTGTTATTCACCAGGTTCAAGAAGAGTTAACAACATGTAATACCTGGACCCAAAGAGAGTTTGGGTATTGATCAGACCTGGATCAAGGACCTAAGGATTAAATCAAAATTCAAAGTTACAAGATTGGGTTGAACCAATATGGTTCCATAGGTCTTGTATTCCTAATTTCAGTACCACAAATGGTTCGAAAAAAAGACACCATATGAAGAATTTATTGCACTTTGAATGCCGAGTGGGTCCAACGAAGCACCAAGGGGCCAACCCTCCTCCCATGGAACCTCATCATAAGACCAGTGTGGGATATTAATGTTAAGAGCGCTTAAGGAGCATAATATCAGGTTTAATATTTAATTAAGCTTCAGTTAATTGGATTTTAATATGGCAGAGATTCTAGAGGCACTCCCAAATTTAGGAGGACTTCCACTTTAAGTGGAGTTAACTGGCAGTTGCCCCACATTTAGTGGAGGAAATTGGGGCAAAGTTGTTTTGGTCATAACTCTCTCATTATTGAGCCAAATTGGACAAAATTTTAGTCAATTTTGGGTCTCTTCAACCTCCTGAGCACTTTTGGTACATGTTTCAGGTCGAATGGAGGTGATATTCAGTAGCTTTTTCTTCAAGGAAGATGAAGGAGCCATTAGGGCCACCATGAGACAAATTCAGTTTGAGGCATAACCATGGTAGTTAGAGTCATTTTTCAGAGTTCCAATACTCAAAATTGGATAATTCAGATGTTTTGAATCTAATGAGATGGTTTCCAGAACATGTAGAGAACGTTTTAATGCCAAAAATCTTTATTAAAGTTCCAGGGGTCATTAGTGCCATCTTTTTTCCAGCAGCAGTGCAGGGCTTAGAAAGGGTTGTTTGAGACCATTTGCAGTGAAATAGTGGTCATTATTGACTAAAAACATAATTTTGAATCTATTTTCAGAGTTTTGAACAAATTTTAAACACTTTTAAAGGTCGGAAATGCAGCAGAGAAGTTTTTCTTGACCCTAGTGCCAAGGGGTGCCGATAGGTGATTGAGGCGAAAATGGAGCAGCCAGAGGCTATCTTTGATGAAAAAAAACTCTATCTTGACTATCTCAGTCATTTTGGAACAAATGGAAGTGGTTTCAAAACATTTTTAGAACTTCTAGAGCTCGAAAAGCTGATGTGAAGTTCTGGGCAACCCTAGGAAAACTGTGGAGGATATCCTATTTGGGGAATGCAATGCTCGATTTGAGCGATTTATCAGTTGGTATTTAGTGTATGATGTGTGTTGGATATATAAGGAGTGTTTTCTATGACAGAAACAGAATTCTGAGGGATTTTTTTCCATTTAGAAGCTCAGTGTAGCTTAGTGCACCGACAAAAGGAATCGTGTCAACAAGAGCCTAAAGTTGTTTACAAAGTTTGGAAAACCATTAGAGTGATTTAAATGGTATTTTCAGTCCTTTGGATCATTTTTTTATTCATTGGAATTAATTATTTACTTGTTAAAAAAACTTACCATAATCTGAAAGAGCTAAGTCATGATGACCAAGCTCAAAGGAGACGTAGCCCATGAGATTTCGGGTAAACTCCTAGATTAAAATTGTTGTTGTGTTTGAATAATTATTTGTTGCATTATGTTTCTGTCATACATGTTAAATTACAACAAGAAAAAATGAAGTTAAGACACATAAACAGTAAAAATTCATACACCACTTTCAAGTAACTAATTTTGCAAAATTGTCAAGTAAAAGATAGATCATTTTAATATAAACTGAGTGGTAGGTTCTTGAAATACATACAAGTTATCTAGGCCATTTTTAGATCAGGTTAGTATCAGAGCATAGTTTATTTCTTGACAGAGAATTTGGTTTCTTTATTGTATAGCTTGAAAGGTGTTTAAACAATGTAAAAGATTGACTATTTTACTGTTTTCAAACTTATTGTTGTTTGAGTTTGCTTGATATTTGGGGATAGCTACTGATTAGCTAAGTCCTGGAGAGGACAGAAAAGGAAGAAAAGGAATTAAGGCATATTCCTTACCCCAAAGTACCTTATGGTAAACATTGGAACACAAACCCTCTTGACGATTGTTTGTTAAGAAGCTCTTGGAGTTTGTTTTTTGTTTGGTTGCTTGAATAAGAGTTTTTCTTTACAGCCATTTGGTTTAAAAAGATTTGTCATTTTTTTTGAAGCTTTTAGAACTTTGTTGAAGTTAATTGGATCATTGAAATAATAATGGCAACTTCTACAAGTGAATTTTTGTCCTTCACAAGATTCTTTGATGATGATATGAAGCGTGACTTTATTATATTGAGGGACATGGTGCAGATTTTGTTTGAGGATAAACAAGAAAGAACTGAAATTCGTGAATAGTTGTTTGCCATGAAGGAAGAGAAGGAATAAATTCTTCAAAAATTTCATAATATGGAGATATAGCTCCATCAAGCCCAAGAGGCTTTGACCAAGAAAATGCATGAGGAAGAGGTAATCCATTCTAACATGTCTTCAGTTTCCTCATTAGAAAGATGTGTTGGTTCTTTTGAGAAACATACAAGGGGAATAGGGTCCAAATTAATGATTAAAATGGGCTATGAAGGCAAGGGGTTAGGCACAAATGCACAAGGCATGGTTGAACTTTTTCTTGTTGAGGAACGACCCAAGAATCTTGGTCTTGGATATGTGCAATTTAATGGCGAAGACTCCAAAGCCATGAAGGCATGTGAGGCTATTTCAAAGAGAAATTTTGTTCCAAGTTCTAAGATGCAAATATGTCAAATTTGTTTCAAAGATGATTGCCATTACTTTAAGCCTTTGTTTCTGCAAGAAGATGGTAGACATGCAGCTTATGGCGAGCATGCAAGTTCAAACAGTTTTCAAGACAAGAATGGTGATGTTAGTCTGCAAATGAAAGTTGTAGCCTCTACTAGTTCATCTTCTCATGAAGACAAAAGGATGAACATTCAAAGAAGTACAATAGGTATAAATCTTCTCATGATCAATTTGATTGTGTTTCTGCAAAGCATGATAATTTTACATGCTTAAAGGGAAGAAAGATTTGTTGTACATATCATGGTGGATTTAACCGTGTTGTTTCATGATGTTGGATGAGGAAGAAAGCATACAGGAAGAAGATGAGGCAAAGACAAATTTCAAGGAAGGTGCATAAGTTTTGCACATATTTCCAAAAGAAGGGACATGATGTCTCTCATTTTTGGACTTTATATCCAACTAGTCATCCAAAGCACATGCAACAAGAGGACAGAAAGATTGGTGCAAGTTGAACTGCAGATTCCATTATTGACGTGAAAATGGAAAATTCACATGAGGAAGAGTTGCAGCAGCAAAAGTCACCATGGAAGTGGCTTGGAAAGAAGTGGATGGACTTCTCAATAGAGTAAGAAATACTCCTTTGTACATATGCACATTTTGGTTGTATGCATTTATTTATGTTGAAAATTTTGATGCAAGATTGCATATAAATGTGGTTCAGTTGAAGGAATTTCTTTGTTGTTGCAAAATTTTTCCATGGAGGTGTAAAAGATGAGTATGATACTTACTTATATTGCAGAAATATCTGTTAGTTCAGCTCTTTAGCCACCCACATGTTTTTGGGATTATGTACCTATTGGTACTTGAAAGGAAGAGTTGAAGGTGTACATGTGCATGGAATTTGTATGTGTAAATAGCGAACTGTAAATAGGTTATGTTAGCCAACTATAAAAAATTGTCATACCAAATGGTGGCTAGATATTTTTTAGCCTTCAAGAAACAATTTTATTTCCCAATTGTGAGTTCTTGAAGTCTTAGTAATGTCTCTTTTTCCTTCATAAAACCTTCATTGTTGTTTCCCTCATTAACCCTGAAAAATCTGTTGTTTATCTGAAGAAGGAAACTCCTCAGAAACCCCATGTTTCATCATTTTGCCCCTTATTTCACTCATAATTGACTTCCATTTTTCATCCCCTTTTCCTCATAAAAATCCTCCATTTCCCTCATTTTAACCTTCAAAATTACTTCAAGACCCTTTTTAAAACCATTTGGTCTCCTACCATTTGGTTTAAAAAGCCTTGATTCCCCTATCGAAACCTTCCAATTGGCTTAAAAACTCTGTTTTTAGCCTAAAAAACACTTATATTTCATTATACATAATTTTAGCCCCCGAGGGCTTAAATTATTTAACCCCCACCTCTCATAGGACCATAAGCCCCACAACTGGGCGTTAAAAGTCCTTAAGACTTGTCCAAAAACCTTTTTCTCCTTTGAAATTCATAAAACCCGACTTTTTGTCTAAACTTGACAGTTTGTTGTTTAGGCGAATATCGACCGTTGATCTGAACCGACCAAACGATCGTCGGCCAATCGCATCGCAAATAAACATTATACCCTTTGTTGGTTCCTTCCTTTTCTCCGATTGTGATTAGCCCTGTTTCTTTTAACCCCCGATCCCTTTGCCCCGCAACCGGGCACTAAAAACATTAAAAATCCTTTCCAAAACCTTTTTTCCCCTTCATATTTCACAAAAACCCAACTTTTCATTAAGTCCGACAGTTCATTTTTTCGACGGATGTCAACCGTTGATCCTCTTTACTAACCCCATATCTGACGGTCCATATTTCTTCCTCCGCACCCTTCATTTCCCCTTTTTTCCTTCATAACTTGATCTCCATCGTCAATCTAGTTTCTAGATCAATGGCTCGTGCTTAATTGCATCATACAAAGCCTGGAGTGACATCCCTTGGTTTTCCCCGATTATGCGATCTCCGATTTAATCTGAACCATCGATCATCCTTTGATCTAACAGTCGTTACCTAATAACATCACAACTTTTCGTTCTACCCTTTGTTTTTCCCCTCCGCCGATGCGCTCCTGTGATTTAATCTAGATCGTCAAACCCACAAGAACTGATGACCCAGATTTAATCGTGCTCCACTCACAACCCTGACCATTGCGCCTGTCGATTAAATCTCCACTGTTGATCTCTCCTAGATCTAACGGTCCGCATTGAATCACATGGCGCATTTCATTGTGCCTTTATTTTTTTTTCTCCACTGATTCGCGACCTTGCGATCGAATCTGGGCCATCCATTTCATAGATCTGATGGTCCAGAGCTAACCTGACTTCCCTTGTTATTTTACAAAGCCTTGTTAGTGTAATTCCTTCAGTGAATCTTCGCCGTTGATCTCTATAGATCAACGGTCCACATTTACCCAACCCCAGCCCGAACCCCATCTCATATTGCTTTCAATACCCCAAGATTAAATCTGGACCGTTCATTCCTTTTATCCAACAGTCTAGATTAAACCCGATAGGCCCAACTCCTTTGGGACCTACCACCCCATCAATAAATCCTGACCGTCCATTGCCTGATCCAATGGTCCAGATCTAATCCACCTTTGACCCTGACCACCTTTTTTTCCCTCGCATCTTACCCTCCATCGCATGCGATCCGCATCGTTGGATCTGCGCCCATCCATCCGACGGTTAGCATTCTGTTTCACATTTTTTCTACACCAGAGGTTTAACGCCTTAAAATAACGCGAAAAAAATGGTTTTCCTAAGGACACGTGGCGGGTGGTGAGGCATGTCGCATTTTTTATGAAGATTTTTGAAACCACTTAAGAGTAGCGCGACACGAGTGGTTTTTATAGCCGAAACTACCATTCCCATTTTCATTACCTTTTCTTATAATAAACCTCCACCGTTAATCTCTGAGATCTAACGATCTCAGTTTAATCTCTCCATTAAGCCATCGCCCTCTGCCATTATTCCAAGAGAATTCATCAACGAATCTCCGTCATTGATCTCTGTTGGCTGATCTGATCCAACGACCCAGAATTATTCCGAAACCCCAAATTTCATTCAAACCCTTTTCGCCTCCACCAAATGTTGTCCACCCATTTTCATTATATTTTCCCCCATTTCATTACAATATCACCCCTCAACATTATAAAAACCTGATTAATCTCAACCGTTGATCAATTTGATCCAATGGACCGGACTTAATCCAACCACCATTTGTCCAACCGCCTCTCCTTTTGACCCCGAAAATAAATCTTGACCATTGGTTCTTTTCATCCAATGGTCTCGCTTTAACCTAAACCTCCACAGCAGTTTAAACCTATCCCCACAGAATTTTCTTAATTTTTCTTTGGTTGTGCAGGTTTCAATGGTTTTCCCATTGTTTTAAAATGAAATCAAAGGCTGGGGTTGATGATCCCTCAGGCCATTATTCATAAGGAGGATCATTCTGCAGGGTTTCACATCGTGATTTACCGGTGCCTCATGAACATTGGCGACATTATAAAACCCTTTGTAGCACCTGCATAGCAACAAAACACAACAAACATTAATCAAACATAGAGTATCAGTGTTAAAGGATTTAGTCACAGCAAAGATGAGGAACCAAACATTTTAAACACCATTTTGAGGGATTAAGGTGTAAATTCAACTATCAAGGGCCTAATTCACACATTTAAGACATCATAAGGACTTGAAGACAAAGATAAAGCCTAATCAAACCTAAAACACAGATCAAAGAAAATTAAAGGTGTTTTAGGATATAACAAAGAAACTTAACAGTCTGAAAATCCTCCACTTCCACATCAAAGGTGAATTGAATCCTCTCCAGCCACCACAGTGCCACCTACCTCTTTCAATAAATCAGAAGAATGCAGAGTTATTGCCTCAGTCAAGGATATTTTGTTTAAAGCAACCGAAGTTATTACAAACTTTGCCTGAAGAATTTTAAAGTAAACAAACTCTGTTAAGCAGCTAAAATACTTAATGAAAATCAATTAATACATAGGAAATATCAGAAAGCTTCTCCATTGAGCCCCTTAAAGGCCGAGAAGCATTTATTTGTATTAATTGAGCCTAAATATCTTATTTTACATCCCACCTCCTCATTTCTTCTATAAATACCCCTATAGAAGATGAGACAAAGGTTGGTCTCTGAATATCTATTGCATGTAAATAGTTTTCTGAAGCTTCTGTAAGCTTTGTTTGTAATTGAAGATACCTAAGTTGAGATGAAAAGTTTGAAGCTGTAGAGACCCATTGGACTTGAATATTGTAACTAGCTTGAAGCATCAAATATAAGCTGATTTATGGGATCCTGGTCTATGTCAACGATGATGTTTTTCTTATTGTAAATTGTTATTTTCTTTTTGTTTCCATTATGTCCATCTTCTCTGATAAAGAACAACAATTATAGAGATAGTATTTACTGTCAAAGGTACCCTGATCTCACTGATAAGCTTTATCTACATGTTTTCTTCTAATCGCATTATTTAAGAATGATTTAATACAGTCCAAGTAGTCAAGATGTTGGTGTTCCCTTCTCTTACTGTCTATATTTTAAACATTGTTCTTGAAAGTTATTTTTAGTGTCTGCTAAGTAAAGTTGAACTAGGGAAGTCTATGGTTAGCCCTGTCCTCTAGTTTTATCTCCAAAGGTTGTCTGAAAGTTTCCCTAAGAGTATGTTGAAAGCCGGATAGGTTCAAAGTCCTTACCTGATCTTAGACTATTCTTTGTTTATCCTAAGTGTTGTCTTGATAAGTTTACTAATTAAATAACGAACTAGGGAAGTCTATGGTTAGCCATGTCCTCTAGTTTCCTTCTCCAACAGTTGCTTTGAAAATTTTCCCTTTGAATATGCTGAAAGCAGGATAGGTTCAAAGTCCTTACTTGATCTTAAGCTATTATTTTTGTGTTTTAAATGTTTTCTATTGAAAATGCATCAAAAGCAGGCTAGTTTCAAAGTACTTACCTGATCTTAGATAAATTTTATGTCTTTCTCAAGTGTATGCCAAAAGCAGGATAGTTTCAAAGTACTTACTTGATCTTAGGTTACTCTTTGTTCTTCATTTGTTTTATTCCCCTTCTTATTGTTTCATTTCATTCCATAAAATCAACTTTAAAGAGATCCTTTGACATAGATGACTTGCCCCATGGACCACTCTTGAACCTTATTGTTTCAATTCAATCCTACTATGACTCCATAGCGCAATGGATTGAAGCCGTTTCTTGCCTATATTTTTAGCTGAATCAATATTTCACTTTCATACATCTTCACCCTTCATTTAGACTTCCTTCATCTTCACATATCTTTGCCCAAACAAAACAAACAAAACCTTGTTCCTCATAACTAGCCTAATATCACATCTCAAACCTTAAAGATACATCAATATTTGCACTTTATAGAGATATCCCTCTCTAGATTTAGGAGGGCTAGATCCTAGAATCCCAAATTGGTTCAAATGTTCTCTCTGAAGTTTTAGTCTTGCCAATCTGCTGAAATTACAGGGACCTAACATTTCTGGTGACTCCACTGGG
Source organism: Pinus albicaulis (assembly GCA_034641835.2). Classification (NCBI taxonomy): domain Eukaryota; kingdom Viridiplantae; phylum Streptophyta; class Pinopsida; order Pinales; family Pinaceae; genus Pinus; species Pinus albicaulis. The sequence continues at coordinate 1,368,977,713 of CM076577.1, forward strand.
GATCTCTGAGTAAAATCCTTAAAACAAGACACTCAGTGTTCAATGCAGTATAAGTAGCTCTCTTCAAGCACTACCAAAGCAATGGTAATCATGATAAAACTTATTTGAATCAGTGACAAACTAAGTAACCCTTAGGATTCTCATAAGAGCTTATCAAACCTTGGAGAAATCAGCTAGCTTAGCCATAAGAGTAATGTTTCTTTGTCTCATCACCGTAGCTAAGTGTTGAAACAGATTTAGGACACTCTTAGAACCCATAGGACTGAAAAAAAAAAAAAAAATTTAGAAAACCCAAAAATATTTCAGATTGGTATTCAAATAAACATGGCGGTGGACCATAAAACATTTTACCTCCAAAAGAGCTTAAAATTTCCACCTCGTGACTCCACAATCCTAAAAATAGACCTTAAGACTCCACTGGGAAACCCATTATCATCATAACATCATATAAACTCAGTTAAGAAGACTTTAAGCATTAAAGTTTTCTTGTTACAAGATCAGCTAGCCTCTTAAAGATTGTTATATCTGGTTAAAATTTTCTTGTTTAATTGGATCTGAAAAACATAGCACAGTGGCTTCTAAAAGAATTCATACTAGGAGCCATCCTGATCCAAACCCCCCTGAAATAGTTGACAAACCTGAAAGAATACTTAGGAGGTCTCCTAAGGCCACATATTCAACTATTGTCAGATCACTCCATAGAGCTAATTCTATACCAGATAATCTTACAGCTTTACAAAAATCACAAGTTGACTTAAGAAACCCATTTAGAACCAGGTCACTTGATGATATAATTCAGATAGACTCTGAATCTCCACCTTCATCCCAAGACATAAGTGAGCATCCTAGTAGTAGAGAAACTACACCACCTGATTTACATTTCCTACATAATTTTGTTTTCTCTCATCCTAGATCTGCTCAACAATCTCTTGCTGGTCCATCCACATCTGTTATCCATACATCCACTATCCAAAATACACCATTCCATCAACCTCCTCCATTTGTAAACCCCCCACTTTTTCCACAACCTCCTATCATAGAAACATGGTATACCCCTCTAGTACTTCCTTTACCCTTAGTCAATCTTCCAAAGGAATATCAGTCCAAGATACCATTGTATGATGCCAGTGGTGCTACTGCTGCTTCACAACATGTGGACAAGATGAATGACTACTTTGAAAAAAATGAGATTGATGATTAAACTGTCAAACTTAGATTATTTGCTCAGAGTTTAGGGGGAGAAGCAAGAAAATGGTTCAAAGGCTTAACCCCTCACAGCATTAATGATCTCCAAGCCTTCCATCAGTTATTCTTAAAAATATGGGAAGTTAAGAAAAACCCTCTCCAAATAATTTCGGACTACAAGAATCTCCAAAGGAACACTGGGAAAAGTGCTCAAGCCTATTGTACCAGGTTCAATAGTGTGTACAATGCACTTCTCCCAGATCTAAAACCTCCACAAGGCTCAGATCTAAACAAGTTTCCTGAAGGATTTGATCCTGAAATGGCTTATAAACTTAGAGAAAGAGATCCTCTGACTCTAGAAGATATGCAGAAAGGAGCCTTAGTTGTGGAAGTTAATATAATGGAGAAAAGAGCAAGGAGTTAAATGGACCTTGGAAGCAAAGAAATATTTTGAACTGGTAAAACAAGCATTAACCAAAACACCAGTTCTTATAAGTCCTGATTTTTCAAAAGATTTTTTCATTTTTTCATTTGCATCGGAACATACAGTGGTTGTTGTCCTATTGCAGAAATATTCAAAGGGACAAGAGCAGCCAATTGCATTCTTTAGCAAGGCATTGAGAGATGAACCTCTGAAGTATAACATCATGGAAAAGCAAGCTTTTGCTTTGGTCAAAGCTTTAAAAGACTTCAGAGTTTACATTCTTCACTCCCACATTATTGCATTTGTGCCTAATTCAGTTGTAAAAGACATTTTAACACAGGACCCAGATGGCCAAGAGGTAAGTGGATAGCTGTGATACTTGAATATGACTTAGAAATCAAGCCCACTAAACTCATTAAAGGCCAAGGACTAGCAAGATTAATGGCTGAATCAAATTTTGAAGCTCTTGATATAAATATGATAAATGCATTAGATGAACAAGAGGAGTTTTCAACTCCTACTATTGAAAATCATTTCTTGAATTCATCTTGGTATGATGATATTGTATATGTTTTTCTTAATCTGAATACATCTCCTGGTTTGACAAAAATAAAGGCAAGGTTTTTAAAGTTAAAGGTTGTGAACAACTGCATTTTAGATAAATGTCTTTATTGGAAAAATGTTAGTGGGTTATTGCTTAAATTTTTGCCTGAGAATGATGCAGAAAAGGTCAAGTGTTAGTTCCATGAAGGAGAATTTGGAGGCCACCTCTATTGGAAGACAACTGCCAACAAAATCCTTAGAGCTGGTTACTATTGGCCCTCCCTCTTTCAGGATGTCCATAAGATGATCATTGCCTGTCATAAATGCCAACTTTTTGAAGGCAAAAGAAAATTGTTGCCCTTACATTTGCATCCAATCACTGTTGAAGCCCCTTTTCAACAGTGGGGACTTGACTTCATAGGAGAAATCCATCCACCATCATTTGCCCAACATAGATGGATTCTCACTGCAACATACTACTTCACCAAATGGATAGAATCCATCCCTTCTAGGCAAGCCAATGACTCTGTTATTATAAAGTTTCTTGAAACTCATACAAAAGCTTGGTGATTATTATCAAGAAGTTGTTGGAGGACAATAAGAAGTCATGGCACACAAAGCTGGTACATGCACTTTGGGGTGACATATTAAAACTTAAAAAATCAATTGGAATGTCACCCTACCAACTTGTATATGGAGTGGATGCAATTTTTCCAACCAGCCTTGGAGTGCCAGTCATGAAGCTGATTCAAGAAGAGCAGTTTGAAGACAATGACATGATCAGAAGAATAAATCAGACCATACACCTTCAAAAAACCAGAGAGGAGGTCTACAATAGAGCATTACAAAAGCAAGAAAGCATCAAGAAGCTTTTTGATACAAGGACAAAGGCCAGCAATTTCAACATTAGGGACAAAGTGTTAAAGTGGGATTCAAGGAGAGAAGATAAGGGTAAGCATGGAAAATTTGATAACTTATGGCTTGGCCCTTATCTCATTCATTCTATTGCTGGTAACAATACCTATTGTTTACAAGAATTGAGTGGAGTTGAACTGTTTGGGGATCCTATCAATGGCAGGATGCTCAAACATTATTTTTCCTGACCATATTAGTTTGGAAGCCCTTTTATTTTTTCTCATTGTGAATATCACACTCTTCATTGCATTCAAATTTAGAAAATGAAAAAATACGAAAAAAAATAGAACAGGAAAAAGAGGGCAGATTGTAAAAAATAAGAAAGGTACAGCCCCATACCAAAAAAGAGAAATAAAATCTGAAAGTGTGCAAGATCAAATGCCACTCCTAAAAAACAAACTCCTAGTTAGTCATATAGCCTAATCATGACTAATTAGCTTTCAATTTACTACTGATAGGTTAGTGAAATAGATCTTCCAAACAACTTAATCTTGGCTTATCAGTTAGGAAGATTAGGATAGAAGAAAAAAGGTTCAAACAAGCTCAAAATATGAACCTATGAGTTTCAAAAATATGCATGGCTCTAATATGTTTAAATCCTGAGCCAAAGATAGAAGATAAATTGGTTCTAATATGCCCAAAAATTGAACCAGTGAACAAAGAGAAAAACAGCTCAAACAAGCCTAAAAATAGAGCTGAAAGAAAGTGAAGGATGTTATTTAGTTTTCAGATTTTAAGCCTTTACCATTTTGCTTTATTTTTCTGCAAATTTTTGTCTATGTGTAGCTTGTCTTTATGCCATATATCAGCAACAAGTTAGATTGTTCAATCCTAGCTTGTTTTCTTTTAAATTTCTTGTTTTAGAATTTAGTGAATAAAAATCTGTCAGACAGTCTAATCCTGACAGTGTAGTTAGGTAGAAAAGCTTGTGAACTCAACTGCTTAATCTGAGTTCATGGAGAAATAAGGGTAGAAATAGAATATTTTTATGTTTTCTCAAAAGAATAATTTTTTTTTAAAAAGAGTTTTCCAATCCAAATGCACTATGAAAAGAAGAAAAAATGTTAGATCATTAGGATTGGGTAGGTAGAAAGCTTGTTTTGATAGAATTCCATTAGTTTTATTGACTGCTAACATTGTCAGAGCAAAGGAAGATCAGCAAAGAAATAAATTTGTAGCCCAATGGATGAGGCATTGATCAGCTTCCAGAGAAGACAAGTTTGAAGCTCTTGATACCTTCAAGAAGGCACCATCCCCATGTGGAGCCACTGTTAGCCAGCTATAAAAATTTGTCATACCAAATCGTGGCTAGATATTTTTTAGCCTTCAAGAAACAATTTTATTTCCCAATTGCGAGTTCTTGAAGTCTTAGTGATGTCTCTTTTTCCTCCAGAAAACCTTCACTGTTGTTTCCCTCATTAACCCTGAAAAATCTGTTGTTTACCTAAAGAAGAAGACTGCTCAGAAACCCCATGTTTCATCATTTTTCCCCTTCTTTCACTCATAATCGAATTCCATTTTTCATCCCCTTTTCCTCATAAAAATCCTCCATTTCCCTCATTTTAACCTTAAAAATTACTTCAAGACCGTTTTTAAAACCATTTGGTCTCCTACCATTTGGTTTAAAAATCCTTGATTCTTCTATCGGAACCCTCCAATTGGCTTAAAAACTCTATTTTTAGCCTTAAAAACACTTATATTTCACTATACAGAATTTTAGCCCCTGAGGGCTTAACGTCTTTAACCCCCGCCTCTCATAGGACCATAAGCCCCGAAACTGGGCGCTAAAAGTCCTTAAGACTCGTTCAAAAACCTTTTTCTCCTTTGAAATTTATAAAACCTAACTTTTTGTCTAAACCTGACAATTTTTTGTTTAGGCGAATATCCACTGTTGATTTTAGCCGATCAAACGATCGTCAGCCAATCACATCGCAAATAAACATTATACCCTTTTTTGGTTCCTTCCTTTTCTACGACTGCAATTAGCCCTGTTTCTTTTAACCCTCGATCCCTTTTCCTTCTTCACATAACCTAGAACCCCGAAACCAGGCACTAAAAACATTAAAAATCCTTTCCAAAACCTTTTCTCCCCTTCATATTTCATAAAAACTCGACTTTTCATTAAGTCCGACAGTTCATTGTTTTAATGAATGTCAACTATTGATCCTCTTTACTACCCCCATATCCGACGGTCCATATTTCTCCCTCCGCACCCGCTATTTCCCCTTTTTACCTTCATAACTTGATCTCCACCATCGATCTAGTTTCTAGATCAACGTCCTGTGCTTAATCACATTGTGCAAAGCCTGGAGTGCCATCCCTTGGTTTTCACCGATTATTCGATCTGCGATTTAATCAGGACCGTCGATCATCCTTTGATCCGATGGTCGTTACTTAATCACATCACAACTTTTTGTTTCACCCTTTGCTTTTCCCCTCTGCCGATGTGCTCCTGCGATTTAATCTGGACCGTCAAACCCACAAGAACTGACGGCCCAGATTTAATTGCGCTCCGATCACAGCCCTGACCATTGCACCCGCCGATTAAATCTCCACCGTTGATCTCTCCTAGATCTAACGGCCCGCATTAAATCACATGACGCATTTCATTGTGCTTTTATTTTTTTTTCTCTGCCGATTCATGACCTTGCGATTGAATCTGGGCCGTCCATTTCATAGATCTGATGATCCAGATCTAACCTGACTTCCCTTGTTATTTTACAAAGCCCTGTCAGTGTAATTCCTTCAGTGAATCTCCGCCGTTGATCTCTATAGATCAACGATCCACATTTACCCAACCTCCACCCGAACCCTCATCTCATATTGCTTTCAATACCCCAAGATTAAATCTGGACCATTCATTCCTTTCATCCAACGATTTAGATTAAACCCGATAGGCCCAAATCCTTTGGGACCTACCTCCCCATCAATAAATCTTGACCATCGATTCCCTGATCCAACGGTCCAAATCTAATCTGCCTTTGACTCTGACTACATTTTCTGCCCTCGCATCTTACCCTCCATCATGTGCAATCTTCACCATTGGATCTGCACCCATCCATCTGATGGTCAGCATTCTGTTTCACGTTTTTTCTACACCAGAGGTTTAACCCCCTAAAATAACGCGAAAAAAGTGGTTTTCCTGAGGACACGTGGCGAGCGGCGAGGCATATTGCATTTTTTATGAAGATTTTGGAAACCACTTAAGAGCAGCGTGACACCAGTGGTTTTTATAGCCGAAACCACCATTCCCATTTTCATTACCTTTTCTTATAATAAAGCTTTGTCTCTGATCTTTGATATCTAACGATCTCAGTTTAATCTCTCCATTAAGCCATCGCCCTCTTCCATTCTTCCAAGTGACTTCATCAATGAATCTCTTCCATTGATCTCTGTTGTCTGATCTAATTCAACGGCCTAGAATTATTCTGAAACCCCAAATTTCATTCAAACCCTTTTTGCCTCTGCCAAAGGTTTTCCACCCCTTTTCATTATATTTTCCTCCATTTCATTACAATATCACCACTCGGCATTATAAAAACCCGATTAATCTCGACCGTTGATCAATCTGATCCAATGGCCTGGACTTAATCCAACCACCATTTTTCCAACCGCCTCTCCTTTTGACCCCAACAAGAAATATTTACCATTGGTTCTTTTCATCCAACAACCTCACTTTAACCTAAACCTACGCTACAGTTTAAACCTATCCCCACAGAATTTTCTTAATTTTTCTTTGGTTGTGCAGGTTTTAATGGTTTTTCCATTGTTTTAAAAAAAAATCAAAGGCCAGGGATGACGATCCCTCAGGCCATTATTCATAAAGAGGATCATTCTGCAGGGTTTCACATCATGATTTACTGGTGCCTCATGAACATTGGCGACATTATAAAACCCTCTGTAGTGCCTGTGCAACAACAAAACACAACAAACATTAATCAAACAAAGAGTATAAGTGTTAAAGGATCTAGTCACAACAGAGATGAAGAACCAAAGATTTTAAACACCATTTTGAGGGATTAAGGCATAAATTCGACTATCAAGGGCCTAATTCATGCAGTTAAGACAACATAAAGACCTGAAGAAAAAGATAAAGCCTAATCAAACCTAAAACACAGATGAAAGCAAATTAAAGGTGTTTTAGGATATAAAAAAGAAACTTAACAGTCTGAAAAGCCTCCACTACCACATCAAAGGGGAATTGAATCCTCTCCAGCCACCACAATGCCACCTACTCTTTCAATAAATCAAAAGAATGCAGAGTTATTGCCTCAGTCAGGGATATTTTGTTTAAAGCAATCGAAGTTATTACAAACTTTTCCTGAAGAATTTTAAAGTCAACAAACTCTGCTAAGCAAACTAAAAGTTTGTAATTGAAGATACCTAAGTTGAGATGAGAAGTTTGAAGCTGTAGAGACCCATTGGACTTGAAGATTGTAACTAGTTTGAAACATCAAATACAAGCTAATTTATGGGATCCTGGTCTATGTCAACGGTGATGTTTTTCTTATTGTAACTTGTCATTTTATTTTTGTTTTCATTTTTTCCATCTTCTCTGATAAAGAACATCAATTATAGAGTTAGGATTTACTGTCAAAGGTACCCTGCTCTCACTGATAAACTTTATCTGAATGTTTTCTTCCAATTGTGTTATTTAAGAATGATTGAATATTGTCCAAGCAGTCAAGATGTTGGTGTTCCATTGTTCTTGAATGTTATTTTCAGTGTCTGCTGAGTAAAGTTGAACTAGGGAAGTCTATGGTTAACCCTGTCCTCTAGTTTTATCTCCAAAGGTTGTCTGAAATTTTCCCTAAGAGTATGTTAAAAGCAGGCTAGGTTCAAAGTCCTTACCTGATCTTATACTATTCTTTGTTTATCTTAAGTGTTGTCTTGATAAGTTTACTAATTAAAGAATGAACTAGGGAAGTCTATGGTTAGCCCTGTCCTCTAGTCTTCTTCTCCAACAGTTTCTTTGAAAAGTTTCCCTTTGAATATGATGAAATCAGGATAGGTTCAAAGTCCTTACTTGATCTTAAGCTATTCTATTTTTGTTTCAAATGTGTTCTATTGAAAGTGAATTGAAAGCAGGATAGTTTCAAAGTACTTACTTGATCTTAGATAACTTTTATGTCTTTCTTAAGTGTATGCCGAAAGCATGATAGTTTCAAATTACTTACTTGATCTTAGGCTGCTCTTTGTTCTTCATTTTTTTGTTTCCTCTTCTTATTGTTTCATTCCATTCCATAAAATCAACTTTAAAGAGATCCTTTGACATAGATGACTTTCCCCATGAACCACTCTTGAACCTTGTTGTTTCAATTAAATCCTACTATGACTCCATAGCCCAATGGATTGAAGCTTCTTCTTGCCTATTTTATTAGCTGAATCAATCTTTCACTTGCATATACCTTCACCCTTCATTTATCTTAGCCCAACCAAAATCAAACAAAAACCCTATTCCTTATAACTAGCCTAATATAACATTTCAAGCCTTAAAGATACAACAATATTTGCACTTTATAGAAATATCCCTCTCTAGATTTAGGAGGGCTAGATCCTAGAATCCCAAAGTGGTTCACATGTTGCCTCTGCAGTTTTAGTCTTGCAAATCTGATGAAATTACAGGGAGCTAACAGGTTCATTTTACATAGATACATGCACATGTGTTGTCAAGATGTATCATGTTGTTTATCGATTTGTGTCAATTGTGTCGTACATGTTTGTGACTTGTGTTGATTGTGTTGCACACTTTTTACATTGATTTTGTGTCAATTTTATAACATCTTTTATGATGACTTGTTGTTGATGTCGCATGTTGCATGACTCATGTTTGAGCCACCTTGGATCATTGATCAAGGCAACAATATCGCATTCTCTTGTGTAACCTACCCAAAAAGAGAAGAAAAGAGATATAAACGCCTTAGAAATGAGCCACTTCGAGGGGGAAACCTCCAATACATTACATAAATGAAAAAAATTTGGATGATACAATTTACAAAACCTCATTTCTATATATATGAGTCCATGGGGCCATAATGTAATCCTAGTGGGCCACAATGTAATCCTAGCCGACCTAACAATAATAATTTAAGGGCACAATAATAACAAAATGGGGGTTACAAGGGTACAATAATAACAATAAGGGGTTACACTAACAACAATAAGGGACTATACTAGTAATATAGGGACCTAACATGCCCCTCTCCTTCAAAAAAAGTGTTGTCCTCAATGCTTGAGTAGCTCTGGGTGCTTTCGTATAAAATTCTCATCCTCCCATGTAGAATCTTCAAAGGTGTTCTTCCACTTGAGGGATGTTGGGACTCAAAAATGTCATATTTTCATCCACCTTTTCCTTCACTATTCCTTACATTTCATCATTCCATTAACATTTTATCATATCATTTTCATAAATACATTTGGGTTTCACCTTCTTATTTTCCATTTTATTCATTTTTGTATTATAAGTGAATTTATGATTAAATATTAGAAAATATACATATTTTTATATAAATCTCAAGAATATGTGAGCTTTGTAATGTGTAGGAAATATGTGAAGGATTAATTCCAAGATACGTCTCAAATATCTCCTCCACCATATTAAGGAGATAATTATTCAAGCCTATTCCTAAGGAGAAGATCATGGACGATTTGGTTGGCATATCTTATCCAAGATATGTGAGAGATGTGTGGAGGATTCAAAGGGATAATATCTTGTAATAATGGGAAATTAGTTGAGAGTGCTTGAGAGAATATTGGATATGTAATTATGAGATGGTTATCTTCCTCATGTATATAAGAGAGTGCTCTCTCTTCATTTTGATAATAATGGAGAAATAGTTTTGTAATTAGGAGAAAAGAATTCTTAGCTTTGATTCATATTCTTTGTTATGATTTGTAATTTGATTTTTGTAATATAATTGGAGATAGCTTTATTGTTGTGAGCTCACATATGTTGTTTTTCATTCAATTCTTCACATGTTGAATTTCTTTTCCTTTATGCAATTTCCTGCTTTCCTAGTTAGTGTTTCAATGCCTTTCTAGATTAATTTGATTTCAGTAATTTAGATTAAATTAGTTCCACTTCAGTCCTGCATATATAGTGCATGTGTCTCGTAAGTCTACGAACCTCGGATTGACAAATTAAATAGTTGGGTAAATACTACAACAGAATTAAACGAACATATTTGCACCCAAACATTTTGGCGCCGTTGCCGGGGAGGCACGATGGATTGAAGTTTAGTTTGATTTTTCATGCAAGTGTGTTTAGACATGTTCCTAGCTCCAAGGTGTTAAGGCGGTAAGACGTGGGGAACAGCCTACGCATCGCATTCGAGATACCGTAATGGGCTCGACCTCTTATGGATCAGGGCATGTAGGGTGTGTTTACATTTATGCAAGTGTGAATTTCAATTTCTGCAAGTGTGTTTGATTTTCGCAACTGTGAAGAGTGTTTGATTAAGTTGTGTTTATGAATTCATGGTTCATGGTTGTAATTGAAGAATTCAATTACTAAATTAATGAGCAGTCCTTGTAAGAGGGTTTAATTGAGTATTGAATTCAAGATTATCTCTGTGGTCTTTGTTTTTAATAAATTCAATTTTTAGTGTGTTGATTTGAAAGAGTTTTTGTGAACCAAAACCTTGTAAAAGGATTAAAATTTCAGACAATTATTAGCACTCTGTTTTTAGTATGTAAGAATTCCTTTTTCAACATGGTTTAACAATGAGTTTCAGCTTGGAACTACTCACTCAGATCCTAGCAGAAGTCGAGATCTCTTCTTCCTTGGAAGAGGAGATCTTGACAAGACTTAAAGGTTCAACTACTCCCCAAGAAACAAACGAAGATTCAACAGAATCCTCCATATCTGATGGCAAACAATCATTCGAATAGGAGATCAAGGAAGAAGAACAACAGATCGAGGAAGAACAACAGGAGTTACAATATGATCTAAGTGAGAGAAACTGTGCCTATCAAAGCTTTATCGAACAATGGTTCCATGTAAGTATTAGATTAGATTCATCTTTTTATTTTTTAGTTGATTTGTAGTTACAACAACTAGACTCATTGACTGTCGAATATTTTCATCCATCATTTAAAAAATTGCTACTGGATATATTGTTGTTACTGTTACGTGAATGGCTTCATTGGAAGTTTAATTACACGTAACTAATTTTTTCTAATTAGTATAGAGTAGGTAGGCTTTCATTTTTAGTTCTTGCTTTCATTTTCAGTTTTTCTTTTACCTAGAATAAGTATGCTCTCCTCCGCGCTTAGTGCGATAGCGAGGATCAGAAAATAGGGATGATTTAGACTAATTTCAGGAATAAATAAATTCATGTTTTGCAATATGCTTCATCAAAAACATCTTTCAATATGAAAATCATCAGAACTTGAATTATAAAAAAATGTTTTATAAAGTTTATTTTTCTAAATTTTAGTTTTTCATTGATTAAAAAATTTAAAACTAACCATTTTTGTTTTTGTAAAGATAGGGCTAATTTCATTTTTTTAGACTTTAATAATAAAAAAATAAAAATAAAATAAAAATAAAAGAGAAAATAAATCAATCAACTCATAAGTACCGAACTCATTAAAACACAAAAACAAAACATAAAACACCAAACTCCAGGCCGAGAGCACGAGAAAATATTTTGAAGGATGCCGCTGAGTGTTCATTGAAATCCTGGCTGGTCCTTGAGGTGGTGAACTCGCCCATGGTTTCTCCAAACTGTAAAATACGCCTGTCATCACAACCAAAACCAATGGTATTGAATAAAAAAAAATCACTGCATAAAAAATTTCGATCGAATTATAAAAGTGCCCATTCCAAACCTGCATATCGACAAAGATATGAGCAAGAAATAGTCTTTCAATCTGGTTGTTAAAATTTTCTTCAAAAAATAAAAATAAAAAAAATAATAAGGTAATATTATTTAATACGAAAAGATCTTGCAGAAATTTTGCAGGCACAAAATCCTTGCCACACTATTTGGAACGAACCTTTCTCTTCACATCAGCGCCTGTAAATGAAGGATACTCCAACAAACTTTGTAATCATATTTCTGATGCTGTCTTGGATGCTTATTTCGAATAAGATCCTGAAAGAAAGGCTGCATGTGAGACCTGTACGAAGACAAACTAGGCAATGGCTGAGGAAAATCATTTTTAGACCATATGTTTCTGTCAATGAAGCAATGCCGCAACGCATCATACTCGGGCTCCATCACTAAGGCACCCACACCAATGATTATGTCGACGGCGATGGGAAATTCTTGAACGAAATATGGATACCCTATGCATTGCAGACACTAGACCTCACCTCTCAATTCGTGTGATATACGTTCGCCCAGCAACGCCCACAAAATCCTCCAAAACATAAATTAAAATCCGACTCTTTGTCCAGAAAATCAGGAAACGATAATACAAATTCCAATTTTGTAGGAACAAATCACTGAACGATAAGTCAAATCGGATTTTTCTATTACTAAATATCAAGGAGGCAGTTTTAATCAAGCGTTGAACCAGTTAGCACCGCATGGGTGGTTGCCAGGATCTTATTCAGCGGCTTAAGCTCTCTGTCAAGCTGGGAAAGAGCAAACCAATGTTTGTTGTTTCTATTCTTCTTTCTTACATCTGGAGAAAATAACGAAGATTCTGATGACAATATTTCAGGCCTTCGCACTTAATCCACCAACAGAGTTTACGCAATAATAGACATACAAATCAATGAACCTTGAAATGAAATTTGTATTGCACGTGTTAGTATGAATCCTTTGTCGAAGTGTACGAAAAAGGACCACTTTAGCTACGCATAACTAATAGCCCCAACAAAAAAAGTGGCTGCCAATATCTTCAGATCTACGGTTAGTTTAACAAGAAAAGAGCTGCAAAACACCAGATCTATGCATGGAAAGACATTAAGCAGTAAAAACAAGGGTTTGCTCCATATACCAATAGACAAGACAAGAACAAATTTTGAAAGAATTTTTATATTAATCGGGCACCTGGGAGGAAAACAAGAAGGCGTATCCAATTTTCCTCAGTGGGATGGGTTCTTGGAAGTCCTCAGCACTTCAGATCTAAGATTTCTCTCTCTTGTTGGTGTAGAAAACCCAATGCAAAGAATAGAGCTCAATGGGAGCTCACACAGCAAATGATGGAAAAATGTGACTAAGTGTATAGATCCAGAGTGATCTAATAGGCAACAAAAGGTGAAGAATGGTAGGAAAAACCCTCCTATTTATAACAAAATATTGGGTCATTCTAGATCTTGGTGCAAGATTAAAATAATGTTAACCAAATCTAGATCCACCTTTTATGGAATATTTTATTATATTTGTTGGAGGGAAAAAGTATTTGACTTGGGTCAAATCCCTTTATTTGTTAATAATAAATAAATAAATGATTTATTTATCTTTTAAGGAAGTGGTTGAAGGATAATTAAATAAATAATGATTTATTTAATTATTTGTGGGTGATTTGGTCATATTTAACAAGGAATATTATATAAATAAGATTTAAATAATTATTCCTAGAAAATAATAAGATAAATGAAGGTTTATCTAATTAATTTCTTTGTTTTTGGGTTAAACATGACTGGGAATAATAACTAAATTATGGTTTAATTAATTATTCCATGAGGAAAATCAAACAAATATAGGTTTGTTTAATATTTCCTTTTGGGGTTTCCTGTTTAGACCATAAACAACCTAATAAATGTGGTTTATTAAGTTATTTAACATAGTGAAGAAAATTTTACTTAGGGTAAAATTGGTCTTACATGGTGTACTTGGGTCCATCTAATGATAATAGGTTAGATGACCAAAAAATGGTGTAACAGATTGCCCCCCAGCGTGCGAGTGTCAGGAGAAAACTGTATGACCGAAGTACGTTGTAAGAACTCAATCACTAGACAACAAAACGGAAGTCAGAGAGAGAAATGCAAGGTAGATAGTGTGCTGAAGAACTAGACCCTGAGGAGACGAGACTTACAGGTGCAACAAGTCTCTTTTTATGAGAGGGTACCTGTGCTAAAGGCGGCGGGGGAGGCATACCTATGCCCGCCGAGACAAAGTACAAAAGAATAGTGTGTCCATTAAACAAGGGACCGAACCATAAAGTACAACCGGCATAAACATGAGCCAGATAATAATACAATGAGGAATCCCACATACATGTTGTGCCTGGGATAACAGCCAGGACTTATACAATAATATCTGAGTACATGAGATACAAGTACAACCCAAATGCCCCCTATACGCGGGGAAGGGCTCACAAAATCTGACTGATACATGCAAATCAAAGAGGCGCTGCAAGCGGCAAAGGCCGACATCATCAAATATATGGCGCTGCATTGAAGGCTGCAATGAAGAGGTCATCCGGGCATGTGGGGGGATACCTGCAGGGCCACCCCCTCATGAGGGTTGAGACATCTCACACACACCCGGGAATCACCAATAGCTGCTGCGGCATCACTGGACCATCAAGCATACGGATCTCGATCATGCTGAAAGGAGTTGGAGTGGAGAAACAATCAAGTCAAAGGGTGATGAGAGATCCCTTTGCCTGATCCGAGGCACCGAACAAGAGTGGAAGCTGGAACCAAGGTACACTTCCCTCTAGACCTGGCTTCTGGAATGAATGAGCTGATGTCGACAGAAGGAGGTCCGCCATAGGTGAGGCAATGAGAGATCCTCAACTAAGGCACGAGAGAAAATAGTAGAGCGACGGACAGGCTGACACTAATGATGATGGTGAAATGGAAGGGACTGAGTAGCGAATGGACGACTTCCCTTGTTAGAGCATAAAGGGCATGAATGACATGGCAGCGACTGACGCAATATCATAAGGGATAGGGGACAGTGGGACTGAAAGCCATAATGTGCGACACAAGAGAGGGACCAAGCAATGAAGGATGGAGGGCTATAGCGGGGTACAAAGGGACTCGGGATAGACTCCATGAATGCAATGATGACTCAACTTGGATGCACTAAACAAGGGCGACTCGATGGTGCTGCCACACAGTAAAGGCCCAAGGGGGGACCATGAGAACATGAGTACAAGATGGTAACTCATGATGAAAATCGACACGAACAAAGACAAGTAAGGAGGCAAAATGCTGCCCCAAGTACAAGTGTCGTAAGTGAAGAAATGCGATTTTAAGGAGAGGTGAAGTGACCCTTCTTGGACAAAATGTGTCCTAGTGAAGTATCAAGTCACAAAAAACTAACAGATACCCAGTTGAGGGCTCGGTGAGAGCTTTCCAACGGTGCAGACGGTTTGTCAAACGGGGCTACGGTATGGTCGTAGCAGGTGAAAGAAGAAACAAGGGTTCTCTTTTAATAAGGCAGTTTTCCCTCCAAATTCACTCATTTGCTAGTGTTGCTGTGGTGAATGTAGAGAGGAGAGAAGGCCCTAAATCTTGCGGCGAGCGTAGCGGACAAACCGACCGTTGGAATTGAGATCCGTCAGTTGCAGGTAAGAGGCCTAACCTTACTCTTTCATTTTGATGGATTGAAAGTTCAGTTTAGGGCCCAAAATCTCAGTAACAGACCCTCCTTCATCTCTACGGCTGGGTCACACTTTTTGGGCCAAAAAGTGCGACCTGGGAAGCAGGTTTCAGGGCAAAAAGTTTGACCTATTCCAGAAATGGGCAGAAAACTACGACCTGGGAGATGAGGGCGTTTTAGTGCTGTTTTTTGGCTGAGATTTGGGTTTTTGTGTTTGGTTATGGTATTCCCGATCTGTATGCTAACAAATATGATGTTTTTGTGTAGATATGGTAGATATATGGGTTAACTAGAGAGGCAGAGACCTGGGTACATTATGGGTGGAGATCCAGGCAGATGAGGGTGTCCGTAGTGTGTTGGCCAGGTTTGGGGTTCTAAAGCTTTTGGAGAACCCTTTGATGAGAGATGGAGAGCTCTTGTTGGCCCGGATTATCAGTTATTGGGATCCAGAGCATGAGGTCTTTGTAGTGCAGGGGCACAGGATCGAACTGACAGTCTAGGATGTGTATTTCCTGACAGGTCTCCCACGACTTGGGATGGTGGGAAACATGCAGCCAGTATTACCACAGGGGCAGCATATCATGGAGTTTGTGGAGCGACATTGTCGACCAGGTCTCCAAGTCAAGGGGACTCGGATACCGATCGGGGATCTAGAGAGACTAGAGACCCGTGCAGTGGCCACAGCGGTGCTGCGTATCCTGGGCAACCAAGCGCTCCATCACATCACTGCGGGGCAGATGATGATTGTGGAGAGTGTGTTGAGTGGGACCTACTATGGGTGGGCCCAAATGATGCTTGTGTCGCTAAAATGACAGTTGTCGCTCTGCAAGAGGCAGGTGAACCACGATTGCTTGTATGGGACTTTATTGTGCGCCTTCTTCTTTGAGAAGATCCCTACCTTGCAGCCTCGTATACAGCTCTGAGATGGGGGCTCGAGAGAGCCCAGGATGCGCCGGTGGGGGCGGTTACTATGCCGAGGAGGAGGAGGGGTGTTCGGGCGAGTGTTTCGACCTGAGTTCTTTGCCCATTGGGATCAGATGCCGTTATACATAGACGACTATCCCTATAGTGGGATGAGTTATTGTGGGGATCCGGACCTACCACTTCTGCCTGGTCGAGTATGGGGGCCCGATGGTAAGTGATAAGTAACTATTCTTGTATGGGCATGTTAAATTTATTGAATAGTAGATATGGTACTAATTCATGTACTTTTGGTATGCAGATATAGCTCCGGTAAAACCGGCCGGATATATGGGACGCCCGGCAGCCTCTGGAGCTGCAGGGCCGAGTGGGTCGAGAGCAGCGCGCAATGAGGATGCGGCCGCCCTTCTGGAGGACATCCACCGTAGATGCGAGACGTTGTTGACCGGAGTTTCAGAGCGCGGGTGGCAAGACTTAGACGACCAGTACGTGGAGGCATGCATTGGTCTTCCCTTAGAATGGCGAGGTGTCATGCGGCGCATGGCGATGGTCGGTCAAGGCATACGTGATCTACGGGCTGCAGGGGCAGAGCCATTGGCTCGGGATCCGCCAGATAGTGAGTAGGTGTGGGGCATGTGGTGCCCCCTAGTGTGTATGTAGGGGTAGGTGGTGCCCCCAGTTTTGAGTTTTTTGTAACATGCTATGGGCATGTCATATGTATCAGAGTAGATGGACTCTAAACACATGTTTTGCGACACATTATGGATATGCATCGTTTTTAATGATTATGAATGTTATTGTCTTGTATGAAATGCGTGTGATAAATGCCAATCTAGAACATGGTTTGCAATACTATCTACATAGTGATTTTGTTCTCGAGGTACATGGTTGAAAGTTATGGTTTCAAATTCACATGTCAAGAGTTTCACTCGTAAATATCGTCTAAACAACACAGGGTTATGCACACGATAAACACCATTTAGTTTCATGACAAGAAGTAGGGAATCCAAACGAACATGCAGATGGAGGATGCGATGAAAGAAGGCATGGGCTAAGGGACCACGCACTACATCATATTCAGCCTGATTGTTGGTGGCAGTACCAATGCAGACCCCGTTAGAGAGGACAAGGGTATGCAAGGGCATGAAGATGGCCCAACCTGTCGAGGCTAGATTCAGGGAGTAACGACTTGCACCATCGGCGTAACTGATAAAGGGTGGGGACGGGAGGTCCGGCAGAATGGTGTCACAAGACAACAAATGTGGGGAGGAGATATAATGACGGCAGTGTGAGCGGACAGAAGACATCGAGCGGCAACTGCGAGAGGGCATGTAAGGAGCAGGATGACTATGACTCATATATAAACTAGAGGGTGGTATATGAGGGCTATCGGAAGTGTTGAAGTAGGACTAAGTCAGAGGTCAACAGAGATACCTGAGTGATCTGTATGGGTAGAAGAGAGGGGGTCGCGAAACAACAGGAGGAGGCAGGGGATTGGGGCTCCCACCAGGGTCGCGCAAAGGAGGACAGGTATAAAGAATGGTCGTAGGACTCCGTCATCCGAACATCGGGGGGAATGTCGCATGGGAGCTGGGATCTCAAGCTGGCCCGAAGCATACCGCGCGAGTATGGGAGTGCACATTGATTTTTTCAACTCATGTTCCCTCTTCACCTCTAAAGAGGCACTGTGAATAAGGTCAGGTGAGGACAATGATGGGAATAATGGCCATGGACACCACACAGAGCACAGGGTTTGTTGGTGCTGAGAGTCTTGGTGTTCTTGGGTACGAACGAAGAAGGAATGGAGGCTTCAGGGACCGTAGACTCCGGGAACGCGACTTTAACCATGGGCTGAATACGGGGCAATTCAGGACAAGCATGGGTGGCGTGACCGACAACATCACACAAGGCGCAAGGATTTACAAGTGGAGGAGGGGCTGGGTTAGTCGGGGTGGTCTTGTCTTTGGGTGCCCCCTTGCGAGCTTTACCTTTCTTCCCAGGAGCTGTCACGACAGGAGAAGGGTACTGTGGAGGTGCTGGGGGCACGGTGGCAACGGAGGAAGCGAGGGGGACCGGTTGAACCGGGGTCAAAGCCATGTAGGGTTTGGGATGACCAGGAGGGGTGAAGTACCGAGGGTTGAGGTCATAGGGGTATGCCCAAGGTCAGGTTAGGAAGAGAGAGGGTGGCCATGACTGAGACAGAATATACTCCGGGAGGGGGAGCCAAGAAGGGGATCTGTCCAGCAGGGTAATGACCAGGAGGGATGGCTCCGAGATGGTTAAGGCCAGGAGGAACCGATCCAGGAGGATAAAGGGGTTCAGGGATACCAGCTGTAGGGGGAGGGCCAGAAGGAGGAGGTCCGGCTGGCTGAGATGAATGGCTAGGAGCGGGTTGTGGAGGGCGAGGGGGAGGTTGCTGACTAGCCGAAGCAGGCCGCTTAAGGGAAGCGTGAGATGATTGCATCATGCAAACATTCGATAAGCTGGGATCAGTGATAGGAGGAGGGGGGGAATTAGGAAAAGTTCCAAGCAAGGAGGAATCTTTGTAAACGCCGAAGGAGACACTGGTCAAGGAATCGACGGTTTGCTTGTTGGCTACAGAAGAGATGGTCGTCTCAGGTGAGGTCTGAGATTTTGGCTCATGATATGTCAACTAGTCAATGGTGACTATCTTTCCATTATGGGGGAAAGACATCTTGCGAAAAACCGCGGATGGGACAGCAGACATAGCATAGGTGTAGCTTCGCCCCAAAAGAATGTTGTAGTCTAGTGGGGCGTCGATGACTTCGACGTCAACGCAAACAGTCTTACCGGCGAGTGTGATAGGGCAATTACGGAACAAGCCAATGGGCTGGGAGGCATGACCGTCCCACGCTCAAGGGGTGATCATGGAAGGGCCAGCCAGAGACGGGTTACCTAACCGGCTTTATTATCACAGGTGGATGCCCCCTCATCAATTATACACTGAGAAACGTTGGCATTCCGAATTTTGATTGGGATTTCGAAGGCGAAGGAAGCAGGAAGAGGAGGATGTTCTGATTGATGGGTGTCGAAAACAATCATTTGGTCATCGGCAGGATCTATAGTGCCCACGGTAGATAGCAAAGCCTTATTTTGGGAAGGGCATGACTGGAGGAGCTCCAATGTGGAAATGGTAGCAGGAGATTGCGCCAAATCATCTACTATGCTATATGAATGAGCAGCTCGACCAAAAGTAGCATTTCGGCGTAAGGGTCCCTTAGGAATCTTGGTATGAACCTCAACTTTGGGTTGAGGGATATGTAAGGGACCATTGGATGTCAAAAGAGGCTCAGAACTCGGGAAGAAGGGGACTCTGGGCACAATTTGAGCGGAGGCTGTGGTACTAGCGTAGACCGAGTTTTAAAGGTAGTCTCTGACGGTTGGGGAAGGATCAGAGTTCATCATGAGGATTTGGTAATTGGAGGAACTAGAAATGGAAGGTGGAGTGGCGACCCGGGCTGTCAAGAGGTTGGGTAGCCATGAATCCTTGCTGAGGGAAAGGATCGAAAAAAACAGCTGGTTGGGTAGTGGCCACATTAGGAGGAGCATGAGGGGAGGCATGTTGTCCGCGCAATGTGGCTTGAGACTCCCACATCTGCCGCATCTGGGGTAAGAGGGGACAATCGTGGGTGTAATGACCATAAACACCGCAACACGAACAAGGCTTATTTGTGCGAAGTGGCCTGTCCTAAAGTGGGAAATTAAAGACGTCAAGTTGGCGTTGTTAGGGTACCCTGCCCATCACGAGACCTGGGCAATTAGGGCGATTGGTTTGTATTGCCTCTCCGCCTCTCTTTGAGAAGAAGGGGGATTAGTCGCTACCGGCCAGGTAAAATACTGGCCTGGAGGGGTCAGAAGTGTTTTTGTGGGCTCGAGGAGGCAAGGGAGATGGAAGCGCATATGCTGGAGGAGCTGGCGCACCAGGCTGCGGATAAAGGTAATGGTTAGGTTGGGCAACATTGAGGTAAGCAGGAGGTTGGACAAAAGGAGGAGGCATGTCATATCCTGGATACATGCTACCGGGAGGGGGAAGAGTGCTAGAGGTGCTGGCCCCTCCCTGAGGGAGACCATAGCCCATAGGAGGTTGAGCGTACGGATGGGAAAGGGCTCCAACGATACCGTCGGCGGAATGAGATGCCACCAGGGCGTTAGCGCCGCCAGCCCTGGGGAGGTCAGGAAGAACAATATAAACATAACTAGATTGAGCGTAGATCAGGTCATATTTCAAGTCTATTTGGAGGGCGGCTTCTTCGGTTTGAGGAAAGTAAGAGGCGACATCTTTGCCGATAGGAGCTAAGAGGGTGTGAAGGAACCAATCCATGTAAACCCAATCTTCGAAGGGGGGGGGCTCGACATAAGCTCTGTCTTCGTCGCCATTCCTGAACATGGGTGGAAAGGCGGGTCGAAGAGGTTTGCTTGAATGAAGTCAAGAGCTCCGTGCCAGTATCGTATCGGAGAGGGAGCTGGAAATAAGATAAAAAGGCTTGGGCAAGGGTCGCAAAGGTGGTATGGGAAGAGGTGGTTTTGTCAACATACCATTTAGAAGCTTCGCCGGGAAGCGTGCATTGGAACAAACGAATACGGATGGAGTCATCGGTAATGGAATTGGAGGAACACCACATGTGGAAAGATCGGACATGATTGGTTGTATCTTCTCCAGCAAGGCCTTCGAACTTAGGGATACCTAGGGGGAGCTTGCTGGTATAGTGCCAACCAAGATTGCGGGCGAATAGGGTCATCATCAACCGATTGAAATCGGGGGGCTGGAGCCCTACAATGTATGGCAAACAAGGGTATGGTCGGGTAGTTCCTGTGGATGAAGTTAATGGCAACAGGATACTTAGCCGGAGCAATCATTAGCATTAGGCCCTGGACCAGACATAGTGAAGGTGACATGGGGAGAACCAGGAGGAGAAGGAGGACCCGATGAATCAGGAGAGGAGTCGGAGTGCGGACTCGAAGGTGGACTGGCTCGACAACGGCGGTGCGGAGCAGGTCGATCAACCGGAAACTGAGGGTGAAGGCCAAGAAGTCTCCGGGAAAGGCGCCTTGGGGGCGCAATGATGACAGGAAGAAGGAAACCAACAAGGGAAGAAAGGGACAAAATCAAGAAGGTCAAGGGCAGAAAAGGTGCAGTGACAATTGATTTTAGAGTCTTTGCCAGGCGGTGTAAACCAGGCGCTTCTTCACTTAGGGTCAGTGTGTGGCGTGCGTTAATTTTAATTTTTAAACCCTTTCCATTTTGAGAGCAAGAAAGGGTGTCAAGGTGAATCAAAAAGAAATCAGCAGAGAACAAAGATATAATGTCTAAAGAACAACATTTAACAAACCATGCATCAATCTAACCCAAAAAGGCGGGTCTCTCAAAAATACTTTAAGAGAGGGAAAAAATCTAGTCAAAACACACTTAAAAATAGGCCAAAAGATCTAGGGTCAAGAGGGACAGGGATCTAAAGGATAAAGCTGCTGAAAAGAGGTGCAGGTCACAGCCAAGAGGTAGAGGCAAGGTGGCTGGAAAAAAGGAGGAAATCAGCAAAAAACGGAAGGGGCAAGGAGGAGGCCCTAAGAGTAGATCCAAACAAATCTTCAGGAGGTGATTTGAGAGGTAGAGGAGCTGATTAAAAGGGATCTGAAAAGAAGGTAACAGATCTGGAAAAGGGGAGTCTGAAACTCAGAAAAACAGACGGCTGAAACAGCTAAAAACTCTTCCACAAAAAGTGGAGGGTGCTGAAGCCCTAGGGGGCTATGTTCCCACTTGGATGAGCTAAAAAAGAGCAGAACTAGGTCAAAGCGGGCTGAAACAGAGGCTGGAAAACCCTGACAAAAGCTTTGGCAGAACTCATAAAAATTGCAGAAAAATAGCTGAAAAAAGGGCAGGTCACAGTTTCTGACCTGTTTTCAGTGCAGGTCGTAGAAAAGAGGCTGAAAAGTGCGACCTGGAGGTCCAGGTCGTAGGTTTTGGGCCGAAAAGTGCGACCTCCTGTTCCGGTTGTCTCGGCGGCAGATTTTCGGAAAAGTTGCAGTCTTAGTTGCGGCTGATGTCTGTCACCTACGCAGTAGGGCCAGAAACACGCGGAAGTTAAAAATTTTAATGTTTTAGGGTTTTATTTGAGAAAAACACCATAAAAATAGGAAAAATAAACAGTTGAAAAGAAACCCTAGGGTC
Source organism: Pinus albicaulis (assembly GCA_034641835.2). Taxonomy (NCBI): domain Eukaryota; kingdom Viridiplantae; phylum Streptophyta; class Pinopsida; order Pinales; family Pinaceae; genus Pinus; species Pinus albicaulis. The sequence continues at coordinate 1,369,000,397 of CM076577.1, forward strand.
TGAAGTAGCTGGATATGCAGGAATATGAAAAACGACAGCAGTCATAATTTAAAACCCGTGTGGAGTCGCCATTTGTTAGTATGAATCCTTTGTCGAAGTGTACGAAAAAGGACCACTTTAGCTACGCATAACTAATAGCCCTAACAACAAATGTGGCTGCCAATATCTTCAGATCTGCAGTTAGTTGATCAAGAAAAGAGCTGCAAAAAACCAGATCTATGCATAGAAAGACATTAAGCAGTAAAAAAAAGGGTTTGCTCCATATATCCAATAGACAAGACAAGAACAATTTTTGAAAGAATTTTTTGTATTAAGGGCACCTGGGAGGAAAACAAGAAGATGTTTCCAATTCTCCTCAATGGGATGGGTTCTTGGAAGTCCTCAGCACTTCAGATCTAGAAAATCTCTCTCTTGTTGGTGTAGAAAACCCAGACAAAGATAGAACTCAAAGGGAGCTCACACAGCAAATAATGTAGAAAAATGTGACCAAGTGTATAGATCCAGAGTGATCTAATAGGCAACAAAAGGTGAAGAATGGTAGGAAAACCCTCCTATTTATAACAAAATATTGGGTCATTCTAGATCTTGGTGCATGATTAAAATAATGTTAACCAAATCTAGATCCACATTTTATGGAATATTTTATTATATTTGTTGGAGGGAAAAAGTATTTGACTTGGGTCAAATCCCTTTATTTGTCAAAAATAAATAAATAAATGATTTATTTATCTTTTTAAGGAAGCGGTTAGAAGATAATCCAATAAATAATGATTTATTTAATTATTTGTGGGTGATTTGGTCATATTTAACAAGGAATATTATCTAAATAAGATTTAAATAATTATTCCTAGAAAATAATAAGATAAATAAAGGTTTATCTAATTAATTTCTTTGTTTTTGGGTTAAACATGACCGGGAATAATAATTAAATTATGGTTTAATTAATTATTCCATGAGGAAAATCAAACAAATATAGGTTTGTTTAATATTTCCTTTTGGGGTTTCCTGTTTAGACCATAAACAACCAAATAAATGTGGTTTATTAAGTTATTTAACATAGTGAAGGCAATTTTACTTAGGGTAAAATTGGTCTTACATGGTGTACTTGGGTCCATCTAATGATAATAGTTAGATGACCAAAAAATGGTGTAACAAGACGCATTGGTCTTATGCTTCTGCAAACGAGTTTAACCCATCATGTTTTGGTGAAAGCCGCAAAGCATCCATTCACATTCATGTTTTTTGACAGTGGTCCAATGATATGCGTGCGTCAAAATTTTACAAGTTGATAGATTTATTCTGCATATTTTCCAGCTCCCAAATGCACACGGTCATTAAAGCGATATTGAAGCAATCGCTGAAGAGATTAAAGAACTTCGTTTTTTTGCACAGTTCAGTGTCAGATGCATTCGAGAAAATGTCGGTACAGTGCACAGATCAAAGAGGAAGTCCTGTTGCAGAGCAATAATATTGAAAAGTTGCCGTGAAAGTTTACCACTTATATCTATTTCTGCACATTAATATTTCTGACAGCAAAATTTTTATCATGATCTCATTGCAGATTTATATTTAGGTTGTCATCGCATTCAATGTTTTGTTGTACTGGCATGATCACATAATTTATTCTGCAGATGCAAGTTATAGAAATATGGTTCATGTGGAGACCTGGAGAAAAGGATAAACGACCTATTTTGAAGGAATATTATATGAGTTCGATGCATTCAAAGCAGTGCCCATGGATAGAAAAATATGTGTTCAAAGTCTGACTATAAAATGTTAATTCAATATGGTCAACAAGAAGCTTATGCAGAAAGCTCAACATTACGATGCGACACCTTTTAGAGTAATTTCGAAAAATAATTAAAAAAATGGACATTTCATAAATTCTTGAAAATAAACTAATTTGTTTTTGAGTCACTTCATACAGGAATGATCGATGGGATCGCACACAAAGGTGACAATTTTTATGCAGGAATGGTGCTAAGTTTTTCAGAGTTGAAGACAATGCAAAAGTGATTTTTCGAAATCACAATGAAACATGCATCATTGGACGCTTGAAGGAACTAATTCTTCACAACACATATCATGACATTTTCCACTACACAAAAATCCTTTTGCGTCGTGATTACTCACCTTTTTCCTTCCAAACGCCTAGACCATCCTTATGTTGAAGCCCATCTTCCATTACCTTATCTTTCACGACTTCATGCACGCCTATTTTTCTGAATCACATACATTCCTTTATCCTTTTCAGTTTATTGCCTTCTAGTTTGCCTTCTGAATAAAACTTATTCCCTTTTCATGATTACATTGCCTTGTTTCCTTGCCATGCTGATCCACACTGCTTGTCTGTGAGTTCTTTCCATTTATAGTCCTACCAAATCTTTTTGTACAAACTCGCGTTGACTGATGTGGGATTCCTTAAGGCCCACCTTTCAACAAGTCTTGCCCCATCGACATCAACACCTTATCTGGGAAATAGACTAGAGTTCCTTTTGAGTACCTTGAGACTTGCATGCCTTAATGGCAAGTTCTCTCGCTGACAATCATGGGAATACATCAATGTCCCTTGATCGTCAGATCTTGCAAATGGCTCGACGTCAACCCCTCTATTCGCATTTCGCAAGATGTACTCGGGTACCTTGGCACTCATTAACATCAATGGTGAGTTTGCCTCACATTGGTTAACGGCATTCATCAATGGCCGGTAATCCAATGATTTCTCTTCATGCTCGACATCAACACATTCTTTCGCATGATTAGACTTGTACCAAGAAGTTTTGTAGCAGGTGAAGATTATGCACTCTTACAAGACTCCCTCAGCAGTTACAGCAGCATGAATTCTGATCTATGAGAGTACCACAGTTCCAATTTCAGCATTTATCTTTTCCATGATTTAGCATCAGCAGTTCAGATTCCTTCATTTCCTAGGATCCAGTTACAACAACATCAGTCACATTTTCCTGATCCAGCAGCAGCAGCATCTACATTCCTATTGCATAGTTCATCATTCTTGGGTAAGTAGAGGTATGTTGTTTTCTAATCTTTAATCATGCAATTCCTTATATGCTAACTTGAATATTTTGGAAAATTCCCTCACCATGCTACATTTCCTTTCATGAGCCATGTCAAGTTGCATGACGACATGCAACTAATTCAGTTGGGGAGGGGGAACTATATTCGCTACATATTCACTACCATGATTCCATTTCTTCACCACTATCACTCCATTTTTTCTCTCATTTACCATTCACCAACATTTATTTTCCAACGATACTTTGTTGCACTTTGCTTCATTCGCATTAAAATACATATTGGCATGCTTCATTAATATTACAAAAGGGCTTTCTTATGCACAATTATGATTTCCAGTGAATGTTTACATTATTATTGATGCAAGAGAACAGAAAATGAAATGAATGTTGCTAACACAAGAACCAACATTCTTTGTATTCATGAGAACCAACCATAAGAAAAGAGAACATAAAATGAAATGAATGTTGTTAACACAAGAACCAACATTCTTTGTATTCATGGTTTTCACACAAGAACCAACCATAAGAAAATGTAAGTTGTTACTCATGTCTTTCACATATCCTGGAAACATTCATTATTAAAAGACATCATCATGTAAAGCCAAAGTTCAAGATGCCAAATGTTCTTAAAGAGACCCATGCATGGTTGCATGAGGACATGCAACAAGTTCAGTTGGGGAGGATGTTGGGACTCAAAAATGTCATATTTTCATCCACCTTTCCCTTCACTATTCCTTACATTTCATCATCCCATTAACCTTTCATTACATCATTTTCATAAATATATTTGGGTTTCACCTTCTTATTTTCCACTTTATTCATTTTTGTATTATAAGTGAATTTATGATTAAATATTAGAAAATATACATATTTTTATATAAATCTCAAGAATATGTGAGCTTTGTAATGTGTAGGAAATATGTGAAGGATTAATTCCAAGATACGTCTCAAATATCTCCTCCACCATATTAAGGAGATAATTATTCAAGCCTATTCCTAAGAAGAAGATCATGGAGGATTTGGTTGGCATATCTTATCCAAGATATGTGAGAGATGTGTGGAGGATTCAAAGGGATAATATCTTGTAATAATGGGAAATTAGTTGAGAGTTCTTGAGAGAATATTGGATATGTAATTATGAGATGGTTATCTTCCTCATGTATATAAGAGAGTGCTCTCTCTTCATTTTGAGAATGGAATAGAAAGGGGGAGAATAGAGAGATAGAGTTTTTGAGTTGTTGAGTTCATGATTTGTAATTTGATTCTTGTAATATAATTGGAGATAGCTTTATTGTTGTGAGCTCACATATGTTGTTTGTCATTCAATTCTTCACATGTTGTATTTCTTTTTCCTTATGTAATTTCCTGCTTTCCTAGTTAGTGTTTCAATGCCTTCCTAGATTAATTTGATTTCAGTAATTTAGATTAAATTAGTTCCACTTCAGTCCTGCATATATAGTGCATGTGCCTCGTAAGCCTACGAACCTCGGATTGACAAATTAAATAGTTGGGCAAGTATTACAACAAAATTAAACGAACATATTTTCACCTAAACAATGATCCTGGTGAAAATTAAGCACCTACACTAGGTGGGACCCACAGGCTATTTTTAGCTATATGTCTATTTTTGGAATGGTAAGCATATTCTATTTATAGTGGGAGTCTATTTATAGATTGTTCAGTAAATTATATTTATAGACAAGATTCTATTTTTAGATGCATGTGCAAAGTCTATTTATATATTTCATGTCTAAAAATAGATCAGATGTCAATCGTTATTAGCCCTTAATAATAATTAGACAATAAATAGTAATATATTCTCTTGAAGCACTTTATTTCAGTTAACTGATGTGGCAAACTAGTTGACTAAAGGAATTATGATTTCTAAGGTTTGTTGGTGGGACATGCAGAGTGAAATTCATTGTAACTGAGTTATACAAAGTTGTAACAGAGTTGGATGTGTATTTATGTGAGTTTTTATTTAGTTTAACTCAATTAAGTGAGTTAAACTCAGTTGTGCTAGTTATAACTAGTTGTAACTAAAGATACACTAGTGAGAAATCAATGAATTAATTATTTAATTAATTCACAAGCAGTGGTCTCACATGTAACTAACGAAATACTATTGTTAAATACATGCATTTCAGATCCAGTGGAGACCCAGTTGAGAGATAGGTGAAAGGGTCTGTTTGACTATCAGTTATGACTATAGTGGTGCATTCAATGAAACTACACACACATTGCAGATTCCAATGAGGATTGTGCAGTCAAGGCAAGGAAAGATCAAAATCATTCAGGGATCTTCATCATTAGGGATTGCGTAGTGGATGCAGGCTATCTGGAGGTTGTAAATTGGTGTATGTGTGAGCCTATTTTTGTAAGATAGTGTGAGAAGATTTTATATTGTACTGAGATCTCTTGTATTAGAGTCTTTTATGAGATTTTTTCATGATCCATGATATATATAATATATGATAGTTGGGGTTTTTAGCTCTATGCTCTCCCAGTAAAAACTTATTTTTTATGTGTTATTGATTTTTCTTCATGTGTTTGTAACTGGCGACTAAATTTCCGCAAAGAATTAAGTAGAAGTATTATGTAATTAATAGTCAATATAATTGTTAGATCAAGTGAATCTGGAAATACATCACAGTATTATTAAAATTTCTAAAGGATGGTGCATATCGTCCCAAGGAAAATTAGGGGTGGCAATGGCCTCCATGATGTCTTCATTTGAATGGAAGATGGGAATACTGTAGGAAGAGAGACCACTTGATGTGGAGGGACTACCCACAGAATCATCACGAGAGACAAGGTTCACATACGCAATGACAAGTGGAGGGGAAGAATGACTAGTATATGGAATATCTACCGATGTTGAGACTTGGGTATCCATCATAGAAGGTTTGGCCAAATTAGTATGGAGATCTCCAAAAAAGTCTCCAGATGAGGATCCCATGGATTATGATAGGTAGAGAATGGTAGCAATGGAACCCTTCATCCTAATATCAGGAGGAGGAATCAAAATGTGTCGTTTGGGTTAAAAAATGGTACTAGAAGTTGTAGGTAAAGAAGTG